>JAANSN010000261.1:0-70489 GCA_036850665.1 Dicranocentrus wangi
CGAAAACACCTGTATTGCTCAAAAACCAACGGACATGGGTTCCACTTCCTCACTAAGAATGCCTTTGTGGATTGTGGATGCGACGAGCAGATCTTCCTAAAAATATTATCACCCGCACCCCTTGTAATGCATAATCTTTGCCCGTAATTGGCAGGCGTTGGCCACAATATTTTCTTCCACATATTTAATCGGGTGATAATTAAAACTTGTCCTTGTCGCTACGAACGGAAAACACGAGTGTCAGTCACAACTGTCACATAAATGGATGTCGATGTGGCTGGATTGTTTTCCTTGCCAGTTGTCACTTGTCACACCTATAATTGCATAATGTGTTGTGTGTGACTTGTACTATAATTAATGTAAAAAAATATATTCACGTGCACATTTTCAGTTTCGGTTTCAGTCAGACAGAGCCCAGAGCACAAATAATGCATGCACACTTCCACACAGAGAGACAGCTGGTACACAACATAAAAACGCTACTTATGCAACGACAATCGTGTCTGTCCTTCCGTCCTACCAAACAAACGTCCCCTTTTTGCGCTACATTCTTCATAACATGCGTTTAGTTTTAGCTTGCGTTGGTTTTTAAATTGGCCTTTAAATTCCCGTTGCATTGATCTGGTGTCTTTGCTGCCGAAGTCGTCGTTGTTGGTATTGTACTATTTTGTACAGACGGTTATCATCTGTGAGTCTGTGAATTGACAATGTAAGATGCAAGACCCGAGAACTGATAACACGCTATTGCGAAAAGTTGATTGCAAATGTAATTTTTGAATGATTCAACACTGCTTCCAATACTTTGATGAATTGAATTACTATAATATCAATTGAGCTATCAACTTTATTTAAGCTTTGGGTACAAAATATCCCGTATGAGTCACATTTACTACATAGCTAACATAGACAGGTTTAATACCGGTTGTGAATGTTGTGAATTGTTCATTGACATTTATACATCATCATCAAACTTTTTTGGACCTACCGTTATTTATGGAATGTAGTTTAAAAAGTATTAAGTTACAGTATGCACTCATATGTAGAAAATGGGAATGGGAAGAAGTATAGTAGTCTCCGTTGGAATACAGGAAATATTAATAAAAACAATACAAGATGCAAGTAAAAAAGCTTAATTTTTGGCTTTGGGTTTTCCCTTGGCCATTGAAAAATCAGCATTGAAGACAGCGTACAAGTAGCAGTAGAGGACGCACAAGGCAATTCCCCACCACATGAGTGAACTGGTGATTATCGCGGTGAACCAGAAGGAGCCGAGAGCCAGAAACAAACTGGTGTATACGGCGGTAATGGAAAGAGCCCCGGAAATCCGGTGTCCCCACTTTATCACAGATGGACGGATAACGCCAATAAACTTGCTCAGAATGACGGAAAAGTTTGCAAAGTTTCCACCAACAGTTTGCACCAGGAGAAGGCCCATTGTAGTCACGCCGGCAAGTCCATGATATGTCGTGAAATGAGGTTTCCCGTCGTTTTCCTTGTTTCTGTATATTGAGAGGAACCCGTTGACGGCCATAGTGATTGCGAGAGCATTTGTGGCCCAATGGACGTTAACCCTCCAGGACGGCTTCGGCTTCCTGAAGGATATTATCCCTTCCGTCCACAATACCACCTGAAATATTAAGTTTACAAAAGGAAAACATGAAAATAGTGTAAATTTAATAGCCACTAGCCAACAACGGAACATATGCAGTGTCTGTGGTGTAATTTGAAAACGTACAGCCAAAGTCATGCATGTGGGATGCCACGAAAAGAGGGAGCTTCCAGGAACTGCATTAATGATAATGAATGCTGCAAAGCAGACCAAAACTGCATGAGCAAAAAACTCCATTTTTATTCAAATCTGGCGTTAGTGCACTTGGACGTTGGGCAGCACTCGCTTGAGAGTACAACACTGGCTGGGAATCCTAGGATGACGAGCTCTGTTTTGATAACTGCTGCTGCAAATAAATATTCGCCTATAAATAATTATTGTGAGCTAATCAAACAGCATGGGACAAATAAGTATATAGCACACGTATCAAGAAGGGCACATCCACCTCACCTGCACAAGGTTTCAAGAGTTCAAATATTTCACCCAAATCTTTAATTTCTGTCTGGAAAACGACAATCTGAATCTGAAATAGCAAGTCGATGCATATACCTATGATGAACTATGAAGCTGCTGGAGCTGGAATGAGGCTTAGCATCAGACCGGGGAGACAACAACCGAGTCACTTTTTACACAACACTCCACAGGCCACGGACTCCACACTCCGCACATACATACCTTGTGCTGTGTTACCCAATATTTGTCAGAAAAACTTGAAAAGCATTGTAAAAACAGAGAACCACTTGCTGCTTTGCTTGCTGATTGAGCCAACCATTAATTTTAGCACGGCAAGGGGAAATGTTGAGTTTAAACATCAAATCTCCGCATTGGTAATGTTTGTAAACGTACCTTTGCTTGGCAGGATTGAGTAATACAATATGAAGTACATAGTATTATGAATGAACATTTGACGAAGACGAACGAGTGAATACCAGGCATGGGAGATATAGTCAGCGTCATCATCAGTCAGTGCATTGTGTAATGCATATAAGTAGGCATGTCCAATCGTAAGATTTGTTTTATGAGTATGACTTCGAGTGAATATACAGTCTTGTATTTTATATTGTGCTCAGGTAAAAAGGTATATTATGATATGGTATTTGTAAATAGCATTGGCGTGCTTCGGGTTCTCCAATTTTGATAAATCATATCGTATATCGTGTATCCAGTTGAACCGTGTGAATTTTGTATTTTTTCCAAGTGGAGCTTTCCTCGAATTGAGAAAAAATCGTTGAGCTTGCGGCAGGCATAACTTCATTCCACAGAAAAGAAATAAACGTAAAAACAAGCCTGCTGTAGGTACTCAATAAATATTATCCAAAGTTGTAATGCTGCCGAAAGTATATTATGCGGAAATGTTGCTTAATACACAGACACAGCTTTTTAGCACACCTGCAATTATACTTATACAAAACGAAAAGTACATATATTGAATGAAATAAAAAACTATGCCTTTTTTTGAGTAATAGGAATAGTCAACATAAAGCTTTAGCTTTAGCTTACAGACTTACTTATTCGAATTGAATTTGTCTTTGTCATATGCATAGACTTGGGTACGCAACAAGTTATAAGTGGACATGGAATGGGATGTATTTTTATTTCTGTGATGATACACGAGGAACAACAAGAATTGACAGATTATCCGGAGATGTTTTTGTGTACATGTTTATAATACAACTAAAAAAATCTGCAGATGTCACGGCTTCCAGTTTGACAAAAAGGTTCGTATTTAGTAAGTAATTAAGTTAGTAAACCCCTTGTCGCTCAACATAATGTGCCTGATCGCTGATACATACTAACCAGCGACGCTTTATTGTTGAAAGGTAGTGGCCAACCTTCAGAACGGACATTCCGGATGTACATTAGCCCTAAAAGATATTAATGGAGGTTTTGAACTGAAGTAATTTTAAAAGGATTTTACCCACTTCATTATGATTTACCCATCAAAGGCACGCCATGTGCGACCCATATCTCGCCTATCTAGCGCACAAAGGCGTTTTGCGTCTTCTTCTGTTAGCTCAAAGTCGAAAATCTGTAATAGCAAACAATACAATGCATATTAATAAATATATATAGTTAATCCATGCATCTGATGCATCTCATCTGGATTATCTGAATTAAATGTCCATCGTGTGGAGAGATTGTTCTAGAAGCGTTGAGCTGAAATAGTCTTAATCATGATTTTTCTGGTGTACTGTATAAAGTACCTCTGAGTTTTCTCGGAGCCTCAGCAGACAACTAGCTTTTGGAATAACAGTGACAGATAAGTACTGAACAAGGTAGCGAAGCAAAATCTGAGCAGGGGTTTTCCCATGAGAATCAGCAATTTCCTGTACTGTGGGATCTTCCAGCACGGCAGGAATATTCCTAATAAAAACGCGCAAATGTAGAGTGAGAAAAGACGCTGTTTACCGGAGAATACTTTTGTCCATAGTTAAACCGGATTGGTTGTTTTATTATTAAATACTATAAATAACGTGATGTGGGCTAGCTCACAGTTCAGCAGCGTTAGGATAATTCCGACGGAATGGAGACGCGAATGGTGCATACGCACATATCTGAATATCATGTCGCTGACAAAACTCTCGTAACCGGTTTTGTTGAAAATACACGTGGACTTCTACCTGAGGATAAAAAGCACAGGAAAACAAAAATGGAGTGGTTTGAGAATTTTTCCCATGATCCACACGTAAATAAGCAGGTAATTATACCAAGAAAGAACTATTAGACGCAGACCTGCAGATTAGCTGGCTGTATACGGCAAGATTTTAGTATTCGTTCAATTTGCTGTTGATTAAAGTTGGACAATCCGATAGCTTTAGCTTTACCCGCATCAACCATTCTTTCCATGCATTGCCAAATGGCAATTATGTCAGTACAAACGTCAAAACGTAGATTCCCGTTGTTATCACGTGGAGCAAACTCTTCCTCACCAACAAACTGTAATCCCACTGGCCAATGTATCAAATACAAGTCCACGTAATCTGTTTGCAGTCTGTGGAGCGAATTGTCTAGGAACTGTTCTACCAAGTCTTTTCGCATTCCATTTACTGGCAGCTAGTATGAGACGGAAAATATTGGTTTAGTTAAACGATTTACATGCAATGGATGTTGCAATCCATTTCCAAAAAGCAAGACGAGACCTTGACTGTGAAGGAGTTAATTATTTCGTTTTTGTATGCCGAACGCGATATATGATATTATGTTTGTGTAATAAGCAGTGTGCGAAACTCACTTTCGTCACAATAAAAAGCTCCTTTCGTTTTCTGGGATTGTTTCCTATCCATTTCTTTAAAGCTCTTCCTAGTAAATGTTCATTACCGTATCGCGTGGCTGTGTCAAAATGTCTATAGCCTACATTCAATGCATGCATTATTACTCTGTCAAACTCGGCAGGATCTGAATCCTACCAATTGTAAAAATGTGCATAAATAAGCTTACAGTTTTTAATGATTTAAATGAAAACGGCAGACCAATTATTGTAAAATTTAAAGATAGTTACCAGTCCCAGCTTTCCCGTTCCTAATCCGAGCACTGGCATTTTCTGTCCGGACCTAAGCTCTAAGTACTCTTCCATTTTTCAAATCCTGAGGCTTAGCCACGTCGTGCAAAACTGAAATAAACTTCCTACTCGCAATCACTCGCAGTCATACTTTGTGACTGTTAATGTTGGGCACACACGTATTACAGTCACACGTTATAAATAATAAACCTAATAATAATATAATTCAGTTCTCTCAAGAACACGCAGTTGGTGAACCCATAATATGCAGGATAATGCACACTACTGCTCTGCTGCCATTCTACACACTCTTTCGGCGAGTAACATCAATCCCTTGTTGGTTTTGCCTTTCTTGCATGTAAGTATTTTTAGCTTAATTAGGTCAACAATGAAAGTGAAAAGCTGCATTCAACAAAGATAAAGGTCACTTACACGGTATACATATACCACACCACACACTAAACTAACGTGCAGGTAAAAGGTGAACAGCGCATCGGAAATGGTAAACTAATTATACTTACCTATGTATGCAGCAGCATAATGTGCATAGCATTTTATGTTTACCATGTACGTGCTTAAAAATTTCTCGAATATAAGCATGACATGCACATGGACTAAAGTACATGTTATGAATATGAATTAAATTGGCCGAAAGTCTCGCGTCAACTAAACATCCAATTCCGCCCGTCTTCGAACTTACCAATTTCATTATCACAGAGTTAATGTATTAGGGACCAGAGACTTTTAAACAATGTTGCAAATTCAAAGATAAAGTAATGTGACAGTGACGACGGCCACTCGATAGAAATAGAAACACGTTTACCATAAAGCAGCTAGCTCTCTCATTTTCATAGTTATTTCAGCATTACAAACGAGTAGCTCCACTCCAGTAAATAAATAGCAGCAGAAAGGTATAATACATCCGACATACCTTCACAACTCCTAACCAGATCAGCAGAATTCGACGAACATGATCCTAGGGTATTATAAACTAGGCAATACCATAATATTATTATTGTACATGATCAACATACGATCACGATCATACCCCAAATCGGTGTAATGTAATGTAATAACAGAACCACTTAAGCAATGCACGGGGTATACAAATGCATTAAGTTTTGGACTACGTAGGACATGGCTTAAACATTCGATACGGCGACTTTCAATAAACCTCATAGCAGCTCGCGTTCATAATGTGATGTATTGATGTGTATTTGCTTTGTATTTCATAAATAAATAAATAAGTAAACCATTCTGCAACGACAGTTGAAACAGGTTGCATAACAGAAGACCTATTAGGCCTATAAGAAGTCATCAATTCCTTTTTGAAAAGATCTGCTCACTGTGTTTAAATTGCTACGCTGCGAGCCGGATGGGAATTTGATTGAATTAATATTTTATGGCGTCACGTGTAAAATAACACTAAACGACTAAACTGTGTTGAGAGTAAATGACCTGGTTGGTTGACAGTTGGGGAACATTTGGATATGGAAAATCCATTTGTTGATTGAAAATCAAGCCTGAACCGTCAGCTCGTCAGCAATGATTTTATATTAAGCTATCGCATGGAGTTGTTATCGTGTTCATGTTCACGATCACGGACGTCCACCCACAGCCAGACAAACAGCGCATTCGGTTCCCAGAAAGTAGTTTCCCGTACTATATAGATCCATAATATCGTAGGGTGGATGGGTCTATAATAATAAGAACTAAGAACCCATTCCATCCATACTATTCCCCTCTGGTTTCCATCAAGGACACACGTACAATGTAAACATGATCAAACATAACTTACCCAACCACATACCCTCTAAAACATCAGTTCTGTTGTAAGATCGTATTTTTACGATTTCCCATGAATTTCCTCGTCATAAGTGTAAAAATTTGATGGTTCAAATCCACATTTATAATTCTATGCCACTTTAGGTTAAGTGGAGGAGTGGTTGGATATTGGATAGCAAGATAATTTGCTAGAAAATGAGTTTGGAGAGAAAGACCGTGTTTTTGGGATTTCCACTCTTGGAGTTGCCTGTTTTGGTAAGTGACGAATGTCGAGATTTAAATGAATCATTGGAAGGAATGTGTTAATATAATGTAATGCTGTGAAAAGAATAAAAGTCTTAAAATCAATTTCCAGGTGCTGGAGAAATTGGTCGCTCTAATAAGCGACCCCTACGATTTGAAGGCACTTCGTAGGACATGTTCTGTCCTCAGGGACATTGTGAACAATAGCCCACAAATTCTTAGACATCTGAAGGTCACTCCTCGAGATCTGAAAGTCTTCGAAAGTGTTGTAAAGAATGAGGATTGTATCAAGTGGAATAACTTTCACTTTCCGGCTGAGTTGTGTCGCGTGGGTTCTCGGAGACACTACGTGGAAACATTTAATGGGCTCCTTTCCTCATTTGCGAACGGATACTCGCAACACATTCAAATCCTTGAAATGGACAAGTTTGATTTTTCCAATCTGCATCACGTACAATTACTGAAGTCGTGCCAAAAACTCACATTCTTCAAAGCCGATGCAATGCTACTAAAAGAGCTGAGCGAGCAACGTTTAACCGAAATCTTAGACGACTTAAAATTAGTCTCTGTGATGGAAAACTTGCATCACTTGGACATCACAGCCTTTGAGTTTTTAGTCCACGATTATCAGTTCAAATTTATGGGAAATTTCCTCCACAAATGCAAAAACTTGGTGAGTCTTGGGTCCTGGGGATATTTTCCGGAATGGGAGCAGCCAGTTGGGGGCTCGACCCACTTGCAATATTTCCTCTGGCCTTTATTAAAGTACTTACGGCGACGGTTCCAGATAGTTGATCTCATGATGGGGAATGTTACTTGTTTAGAAGAGTTGTCAACCCTGAATTTACACCTTCTCAATGACCGAATGGATTGGCAGTCGGGAAAATGGATAATAGACTTGGGACATGGTAGTGACTCTGACTGCACCTCTCTGGAAACCTTTCTATATTCAAGGATCCAATCATACTCCCATCGGGCGGTGGGCTGGTTCGATGAGTCAGAGTTTAGGAAGTCAGGATTACCGCTAATGACCAACTTGACTACTGTGCATATACACAATGCCCGGGATATCAAGTTGACTGAGCTGAATCCAGTTAGTAATCCGCCTTTTCCAAAGCTTCGGAACTTGACTTTGATCGTAGGCAACCGACTGTCGGATGACAGAGAAGAGCAATCGCATGCGCTGGAGAAAGTGGTAGTTGACATGCTGCTCAGCACTAGCCGACCAAGTGTTGAAACTATAGCTTTGGATATTGACTTGGACCACCATCAGACGTGCGGCTCTATCAATTTAGCATCCGTAATTAGAAATTTCCCTAATTTGCACTCATGCTGCATTGAAGAATGGGGACCGAGTGATGCACAAATGCTGGAAATATACGATGCCTTTCCAAAATTAAAAGTGTTGATGTTTTGTGGAAGAAATTTGTCGGATTATGGTATTCTAGGGAATCCTCGACAGCATTCGGACGCCCCGCAAAGAGGCATTTGTAAACTGAAAGGTGGGGACTAAAAGAAGGAATAATGTTAAGAGATTATCCATATCTCACTCAAATTGTTTTGACACTGAAATATGTAGAGTTGACATTCGTTTCATTTTTTAGATCTCCAAGTCTTAAAAGTTTTTTCCGTTCGGCTGCCGCCCAAGAATGTTTTTCCTTGGCCAATCAAGGAAAACAACAACATTACGGACAAAAGTTTTAAGTCTGGTTTCAGCCAAATAGGTCTTCGTAAATTTCACTTCTTAATCAAATCAAACAAGGTAGCAACAGCTTTTCTTTTAAGCAATTGAAGTTTTGCGAGCTTTACCGATTTAGCTTTAAATACCTTGCAACACATAAATGTATTCTCATTGTAGATTTCTAGGTGTAGCCTGGATTTCCTCATGGAAGGGAAGTTTTCAAAGACGGTGCATGAATTTGCCATGAACTGGCTGCCACAAGGTGTCAAAGGTGTGAAGGAATTTCAAGAGTTCCATGAAACATTTAAATTTCTTGATCCACAAAGTGAAGCCTCTAATTTTGTCATTCCCGACATTGGAAAATGGGTGCTATAAGATGTGCGTAAGGAAAGATATTCTAAAAGTACATCGACCTTCTACTTTTTCAATACAAAATGCAGATGAATTGTTATCTATTAGCTTTATCAATTTCAGCAGTATTAATCCAATAAGTCAATTTTAATAGGTAAGGTCGTTTTTCAGATTTTAAAGAAGAGTTGCTATCTAAAAACAGATTTATTTCGGAACAGATAATTATATTAATTAAATTACATTCTTGTAATATTTTAATAATCATAACAATAGTGCAGGAACAACAAATATATAGTATTATCACTTATATAAATAATAGTACCTTTGTTAATCAGTTAAAAGAAAAAAATCAGTGTACTTAATTTATGATATCATAGACAGACGTGAACAGACAACACAACTGAAAATTTAAAGCTAGCTACGTATATGCGAATCTTGCGAGTACTGCTACTTCAGACTGAATAAATAAAGCTGTTGTACACATTATTGCAGAACGTGCGTAATACATCACATGTAAAATATTTATAAAAACCAAAAATAACCCATATTTAACACACGTCATTTTCGTAAAACTATCATGATTATTAAAATTACTGTAGTTAAGCAGTAATAACATCTCGCTTCTCAGTCTTCAAAAACTCCTCGTTCTCGTTCCCATTTGTCTGAGGAAGTGGTATTTTTGAAAAGGAAACAGAAATCAGGTAGCCGATGAATGACGAGAGAGCGCACAACAGAAAAACAACCTGAATTGAACGGGAACTTGCCCCTCCATCCGTGGCGTGCATTCCGAGCAAAGCACCACAAGTGATTATATTCATTGGAACTCGGAACCAGTTCATGATATTAGCTCGAAGATTATCCGGAATCGTTTCTCCACGCAGTCGACCAATACATGGAAAGTACATGCCCACAGCGACCTCAAGCAGGAGAAAGCTAACGAATGACACGAAAACAAAGTCCTTGCGAAACTCAGGAGAACTTGTCACTGCAGAAATAAGCATAGAAATCCCCATAATACCGACACAATATCTCAAAATTATTTCTGGTTTAATGCCATTCTTGAGAAGAATTGCGTAACTCGATGACCCGATCATGATAGCGATCATAAAACTTGCAAAAGTTAGGCCTAGAGGGGGGAACCCAGGTTCCAGGACAGGGGTCCACAAGAAAACAAAAATATACATGTTTGACTCGAAGAGGGACTGCACCAAGCCGAGGGCCAGTATCTTCTTATTAGAAATGATTGTCTTGTAGCCTTCTATACACGAACCAGACCATTGTAAATCCCGTTTGCCATAGTTTTCTGGCCAGTTGGTGGCTACAAGGTAAGCAGCTACTATGAGAAAGGGGATTGCAATTATAAATGGACTAACAGGGCCAAATCCAATCCAGTCTGATGCTATCTGAGCAGAAATGCCTGCAAAAATTGCCAAAAGTCCATTGAAAAATGTGGCCTTGGAGAAGGTCAAAGAGATCCAATCCATCGGATATTTCCAGGTTATTGTGTGCTCATGAATGTACCAGGCTTCAAACACAGAAAACAAAATAGAGGTTGATATTCCACCTAATATTCTTCCCAACAGCAGGATGAAGAAATTATTAAACAGTTTTGTTAGGCAGCAGAATGAGTAGAGAAGGCAAAATATCACCACCATTTTTTTTCTTCCAAACCTGTAAAGAAGTGAAAAAGTGTTCCGTGTCATTGTCAAAATCAAACTAATCAAACTACAGTGACAAATAAAAAAAGTATTCACTATCTCATTAAATGTAACCGTACTTATCAGCAATTGGTCCAGTTGCTGTTCCAAATATAACGCTGGATGCGAAACCGACAACGTAAAGTATAGCAATCTGTTCTTGTGGGAACCCGTAAAAGCTATACAATTTGTACACGTACGGTCCTTGCAGCCAATCCGAAAACAGGGCCATAAAGTACGGAAGGAAATAGACATTTTGAAAAGTTACGAATTCTTTGTTATGCACAAGATCAGTAGCAGCTTTTTGGCCAGAGTTGTAGAGAAAATACGCTGCAACAGATAGCGGAATGAAGGTTCCTTCAATCAATGTTGTGAGATCCAAGGAAATCATCTTTTTTCGGTTCCGTGGGTTCTGCAAAGTTACACATACAGGATTCAATTTAATTTAAGTTTTGGATTGCGTTTAAAATTGCAATAATTAGCATAGAGGAACAACTATTTTGCCACGATGACGTGAATACTATCATACTTCCCTAGCTGGAAAGGAATGTGACGACAACTACAACAACAGCCTATGTAATAATTTGTTCAATTCGAATCGTGATATGGTTTAACTTTTGAGAATCCATATGTGTGCGACAAAGTGCGCGCTATGGTATGCCAGCAAGTAACTGGGAATTGTAATGTAATATCTTCAGGGCTTCTAGTGACTTACTGTCTATACGATTGCCTATCATATAATATGATGTTGTCAGTGTTATATAAGTACGTATCAAGGTTTTTTACAAAAATGAACTCCTCAAAGAAACAATCAACCATTACGATTCAAGCACGGGCTCAGTCCAGTGAAACCTGAATGAACAGATTGTCTGTAAAATCTGTTCGCAGCGGTAACAAGAGTGGCATCATGCACATCATTTACTTCTCAACTTCACCTGTCCTACTTATTGCAGTCGGTTTATTTAATGGCAATTATGGCATCAACGGATCAGTAGTTTACATCGTACTTTGTAGTTTCTCGTTTTAAGCCAAGCGTGTCGTAGTTTGAATAGTGTGGGTAGCTCGTAGCTGGCTGAATACATATTGCTACAGTAAAAAACGAAGAACTTTTTGACAGTCGTTTTCGTAGAGATGGATTATATTACACAGATGTGCAAACAAGACAGTTTTTACGACACCACCATCACGATTCGACACGCACGGCCGTAAAATAGTTCTTATTTACAATTAGTATGAGGCATGAGACATCCCTCTCTATACAGTACTATACTATAGTAAGTGTATTGTATACTATTTAATCGTGTTTTGTTTTACTTGGTCGAATATGAACTGCGCTAGAGCTATAGCACTCAAATCGCAAGTTGACAAATAGCATTCAGCCCGTCGCTCTAATTCCTACTCCCGTCTTCACTTCTTTTTCATATCAATCAATCACACATCACACTATTTAACCAGCTAAACCAATTTTGACAGACAAACTATTTGCAAACAAAATGCTAAATTGCTAATACGAGTAATGTACGTCCGTTATATGTATTCTGTAACTGCCCAGTGAATTTCATTAAAAAGAATGTGCTAGTGTGCATGTCGCATGTGGACCTGTTGTGCAAAGTTTAGTAGTTATTTAGTAGTAGTAGTTATATTATAAAGTACATGTGTGATGTGATATGGTAATATTTATGTACCTTTTTTACTTATCGCCTACCTATATGTTATACGCCTCTCCTCTTCAACTGCCAATGAACCAGCCAACCGTGTAATAGGAATGGAACTCGGATGTTAAATGCATTTTCAGGTTCTTGAACCTCATGGAATACTGTAATACCCTATATTCAAATCTAAATCTAGTGAATCGGCAAAAATTATCTAAAGCGAAGTTTGTATGTTGGCGTTTACTGTTCTCTACCACACAGTACCACTTAAAACGTGTATTTCCTCCTCTTTCCTACTACAAGGCTCAAAAGCATTATCTGCAACTACTAGACAAAAAATTATTCGTACTCTTTTCTAAATTAATCTTTTCTTCTATTCTAAATTAGTTTTTTATTCCAAGTGTGGGGAAAACGAAGCTAAAATGCCATACTGTTAAAATTATCTAATCCATGATCCCGGGGAATGGTTGGTTAGGTTCCCAGTATTGACTAGATATGGAGCAGAGGATTTACTGTGAAATTACTGAATAGATCACAACTTCGTAGCAATTACATATCTTTAAAACGTAAAAATAAAGTATAAAAATCTGTAAAAGAACTACATAATAATGAATAGTTGGCTAACTGTTCAACCGGCGTATTTAATACTTACAAGCGAAACCTTGTCAATTGTCGCTGTCACTGTCACTTGTCACAAAACTACAGTTTTCGCATCGACAGAAGGATAAAAGTCTTGTTATATATGGTCATGAACGGTATTTTAGGTCCCGGTATGGCACTATTTACGTAATCCTACTTTTGCCAGTACTGCCCCGTATATGCTTATCATGTCAAGAATCAACGAATGCATTTAATTGATATGGAGTTTTCAATATGACAGTTATCCTAATAGTAATTAGTAATTATTGTGATGTGATGATTTGCATGCTTGGCTGCATGATCACTCTCACGGAAATTCACTTTCCTGACTGAGAGAAAGCAGACCACAAATTGACAAATTACATTTACGCATGTTTACTGAAATTCCGATGAGATTGAGATTTGCGGAATCTAATTACGCCAAGCAATTTAAGATGAGATCAGTTACCCTTTCACCATTTCATTTCTCATTGCATTGTACGGTACATTCAAAGATGTTGGAAACATTCTTATTAAGGTCTTTGGGTACATTATTGGATTCAAAAAATTATGGAAAATTATATAGTACCTGATAAAACTTGATACAAAATTCCCAGAGATTTTTTTTTAGGTTTTCCGTTCCAAACTGCAACGACGGGAAGTAAGGGATAGTAACTCAATTTCAATTAAAGCTTGCATTAAGTCGGTCGTCCGTCTGGCATGTGGTTTCCACTCAAAACCTTGGTAGAATAATGGTAGAATATCTATCCCCACCACCTGTCACCCGAAACCACTAATCCTGATCTAATCACCATTTATTTGTTGGTTTGGTGGGTCACTTGCTTCCTACTAATCTAATCTTAATTCACAACAAAAGATAAAGGAAAAAAAAAAACAATTTGCGCTCACAAATCTTTAATTCCAATTCCAACGCCCAAGGCAAAGTGGGATCAGGTTGGCTATTACTGTTATTAGGTTATTATTATTATTATTATTATTTCCTGCTGAAATTCCACTGCAAACGAAGCTCATTTTTCAGTAACAGCAGCAGTTTTTGGCTGCTGCCAACTACCAAAACCTGTCACACACTGATGTCAAATAATACAAAAATACTGTTTCATTCATCCATCCAGTTCTCTAGTAAGTCTAAGCATGTAGCGGTAGTGTAGTACATGTAATAATACGCTTGTTGTATTAGTTCAAGAAAGATACATTTGAGTTGTGTCCTTCCCGCTACCAGTTGGTTCATAGTGCCTGATGTGATATGATGATATGTGATGTGATATGTGATGTGAAAGCTCAAGTCCGTAACGGGTAAAAGAAGAGCAAAAGGGATGTGTTTTAGTTGTGGTAATTAACTTGCATTGTAAATGTAGATTGTAACAATGAGCTTGATTCGAACAAGATTTGGTTGATGATTAATACTACACGTTAGGTTAGGGTAAGGTTACATCTTTCCCGTTGATGTAAAGTAAAAGGCATTGGCTGGCAGTGCAGAGAGGTTTGGTCTTGCTGAATGGATGGAGATACGCACGAATGATGAATGATGATCAAAGATCAACGCTTTCTCCAGCACTAGCACTCAAGTTTCAAATGAAATTCTCATCTTGCCCCTTTCCGTAAGCCTTCATTCATGTGACAATGTGACTTACTTGCTTATACTGGAAGGAAGGGATATTTTCTCATTCTCATGTCACAATTAATTACCTAGTCAGTCAGTGGGTCAGTGTGGCAATAATGATCCACACACCTCATTGACCGCCACGGTATTTATTTGCTCATATTGTCATGTACTAAACTCACCCTTTTCAATTTGTAAGCTTTAGCCATCTTTTTTCGTTTTGATGCACCTAACCTGCCTGGCTGGATGTTCATGGATGGATGGAACCTAGATCCAGTCTTGAGAAACGGTGATCGAGGATGATGTCACGATTTTACTAGCCACATCGTGGTGCTGATTTTCTCATCTTATCTATGTATAAATACTACAGTATACCAGCAGCAGCAGACGTCTTTTTTGAAGTTGTTGTGCATGCGATATTCGTTACTCACCGGTGCGCCGCAGCAGGACCTAAGTACTAAGATGAATGTAGGTCATCAGTCATCGCCACAATACTAATATTACTAATGAATGGATTAAGGAGAAAGCAATATACGAATCAGCGAATGTGATGCCGTGTGTCCTTTACATTTTTACTCGGATTATATGCACTTGGAAACAAGAATCGATCGCATCAGTCGGTTCTGTCAGGGACGTTGAGCAAGTGAGATTCGATTGACAATTGACAATCCCTCACAACTCACAACTTGTGGAAAGCCACATTCATCGTATATTTACAGACGAAGACTTTTATCCTCACTTTCCTGTTTCTCCGTTTCTGTGAGTATCGTCAAAAGGTGGTGACAAGTTGGAGTAGTGAAAATTGTAGTCGTTTTATGGAATTATGACTGACTTGCCTTCGAATTCAAAGTGTTTATGAAGTAATTACGCAGATTCTTTAAGTTCTATTCGTAAGTACGTTTCACAAAATAAATAGCTAATAACAATTTGTACGATTGTTTTTACTTTGTGCCTTGTGAGAAACTCTGCCAGGATAAAAACAGTCTTCTCTTACCTTCTAAAGATCCATCGCTAGAAACGTGTGTCGTGTTTTTCATCGTATCGCATTTTGTGCTGGTGATAGAGAATTGTAGAAGTGGGAACATTTTGGCTTTGGCTAAAGGATTTCCAGTGGTAAATAAATTAATGTTTATTACTGTTGTGGAAATTCCCCCGTTTGAATACTCTTTGGAATATATGCATGCCCTGCATATTATTAACAAAATCTGACTTTTCAAAGCACTAATCATGAACATTTGATTAGTCCTTAGGTTCGGTGGATATCCTTGTGGGTGCAAGTATGTATATAACAATTCGGTTTAGGAGATAATACGTGCTACGTGAAAATACTTTTAGTTTGGAGTTCCAAAGTCATATTGCATAATAATAAATAGATATAACAAGCAGCTCGTCGACAAAAGAGCCTGTTCTAAAAATATGAATGAATAGGTTAGGTAGGTTTACCTATTGGTGTATTTCCGCCTTATTTCCGGTTTATTTTTTTTCTCATTCACTTTATTACTCTCTATAGAGGATTGACGTTGTACGCGTTAAAATTTAAAAATAACTAAACATATATTTTATCAAGTGTAGTTGTACTTGACGTGGTGAATGCTGGTTTAGTTATAGACACTCTGTCACTGCCTGCGCTTACAAATGTGTGGTAATTCATTTCCTTAACCCTACATGCATCTATAACATCCTAAATGGTTTTCTTATTTGAGCACACGGGAAAGCGCATCTATCTCATTGTCAGCAGCATAGCACCATCAATCAATATATAATTTCATTAGAAAATCATGCTAGGGCTATTATACAGAGTTGTTTTTAGCATTGTTCTATATAACACATTGAAAAAATGGAGCAGATAACGAGTTAGGAATATTTCTACAAAAAATCATCTTTCAAGTTTATTATTTACGGAAGCATTTGATATCATCATGTTTCATATTATATAGCTTTCTTTCTTTCCGTGTTTGGTTGTGAGTATTAGCGTGAATAATAGAACTAAAAGGATTTTTGCTAACAGCGTTTGTGTGTCAAATGATGAAAACAATCAGTTTTTTTTTCACGATTTCGAACGTAGGTAATTTCATTTTTCTGTAATCTTGATTCACCTCCAGAGTAGATCCGCTTGCTTAGGTAGATTTATAGCACCCCATGTTAAAATTGCTACGTACCACGATAGTTTTTGTCTTCTCTGATTGCACGTCTCTGTAGGTCGACCAGACCCCTCACAATCAAGCTGTGTGTATGTATGTATCTGTAAATATGTATCTTCTTCTTTTACATACATTATAGGCTGACTCACTATCAGTTCGTTGGTTAGCAATTTGTAATAGATTTATAATACTTGTTTGTAAAAATTGCAGTTTTAAATTGTTTTTCTAAAGGTACACACAGCGGTTTCGTTTGGTATAGAGCTACTAGATAGATAAGTCTCTAAGGCTGGCAAAAATACTTCCTTGTATTTTTGCATATTAATACAATACAATACAATTATTAATAATAATATTTGCTCATTATACCCTATGTCGCTGCTGGACATAGGTAGTCGTACTATTTCTTAAATTACCTTAACTTATTATGTACAAATGTAGTACTTATAACTGTACTTGCTTTCGAGCTAGACGAGAAATAATTGTTGATGTAGAATCCTGAGGACTGGTTAACAAAAAATGGAGGAAATCAGTTTACTGGTGGGATGAGTTTCCGTAGAGAAAGCAAAAGCCTGATAAGGTCCATCCACCCACGCTTACCATCATCACTCCTTATCCTCCTCCTGGTTTAAATTTAAAGGTTTCATGTGTGCAGGATTCTATATCAAATATTATTTTTTGTCTAGCTCGACACGAGTTTTGCTCTTAATTCGCCTAGACAAGTTCATATTGTATATAGGTATGTATATAATTGTTACTTAAGATTATACCGGGATTGCATTGCATTGCATATTTGTATTTATTATGTTGACTTTTAAAAGTAAACTTACTAGCACCTACAGTACAGTACAGTATGTATTGGTTGCTCATTTCTGTTTTCGTTTCAGATACTTCTACAGCTACTGCTGAATCACAGGTGACAATGACGACCACAACGGGATTGTTTTTAAGGAGAAACTGAACGGAGAACTTTGAAACTTAAATTCGCATATTTCATCTCATAACTCATAATTCGCATTTTTTCTTGATTGGTTTCGTATTACATTATCTATATAGGTTTCACGCTGAGTGAAAGTGTGCATATTTTCCACTACGGTTTATCAGACTAATCTTCACAAAATTCTCCGATTCTCTCATGATATACTTTTGGTTACTTTTTTTTGCTAAAACCTGTATACATGTATTATATATATATATATCTTTATATACGTGTGTGGCGCTTCTAAATAATATATAATATACCGTTCCGCTTATCAGTTTTCTACACAGTTTTTAACTTTGGATTGGAGGACACCACTACCCTTTTGTTTGGAAAGCATACTACTACGTAATACATGGTGCAGTGCAGTGTTACCACCGACCGACTCCACTTTGATCTTCATTTTTATTAGGTTTTGGATTTGGTTTGGATTTTGGATGGAATTTTACTGTACACATAGCATTAAAGCAAGCAAGAGATATATTGCTAGTTTTTTTTTATCATCCCCCTTTTAGCTTCTGTTTTTACTACGGTGACATTTTTCCCTTGCATAATTTTCTATTTAAAATGGGACAACTGCAGTAGTTTCTTTTTTAATAATAATAATAATAATGCAGAGCAGAGACGTACAATCGCTCTGGTTACAAATTACAAACAATCTCTTTCACTACAACTTTCTACTCAGCCAACATATTACGCTTTCACTTGACTTTATATATTGTACCACACACTACTAACGTTCACTATACGTTCTTAACTCTAAAATATCAGCTATTTTAAAAATAGTACTTCCCATGGAGATTCTGTTGTTTGAACTACCTAAAAGTAAGAATTATTTAAGTCTTTGATTTCGTCTGTTATTAAGAATATAAGTATATTTTAAATCCATCATCTATTGTAAATATTCTGTCTCTGATCGTTTTGTTTTCACCTTGCTTGAATTTTGTTGCTAAGGTATACAGTTGTTTATGGCTTACTACTAAAATTAATGCAGATAATTAATGAATTGCTTAATCACTTTTAAAATCTAAAACAAATAATCTTCAGATATTAAATATTACATTTTCATAACAATATAATATAGTATACCACTTAATATTGATACTGTTTACTCAACATAAAGTTTCGAGAGTGAACCTTAATTATAACAGTGTGTACTACTGCTACTACTATGCTATGTTAAAATTAAATATGTACAAATACTTTATGTGTGTTGTATCGCTAATTGAATAGGTATTATTATTTTATGTTTTGTGATCGCGCATGTTACAATTGTAGCCGGATGCATTTAAATTCTCATAACTCGAACATTTTCTTATGTCGTCTCTGCCTGCACTTTGTCTACGTACGTACGAACGATAGTAGCATTTATTTTTTATATTTATGTATGTATGTAGTTGTTGTTAATAATGTATTTATTTGTAAGGTAAAATAGAGTTGTCTAAAAATGGTACCACAAAACTATAGGTATTGCTTTTACCAAAGGCTTTTCTTTGCATTTTCCATAAAAACTCGTGGTCAGAGGAAGGTAGTCAGTTGAATATTTATATAAAAGATATATCACGCGTACGACACATCATTTTCATATTTTATCCGTCAACCTGAAATGTGAACCTCCCCTCCGCGTCCCCAATAATAAAAGTCTTATCTCATTAATTTTTTTGAATGACTGTTGAGAGGTTTTTGATTTCCTATTTCTTGAACAGAATCTTAAACACTTGCCAATGTCGTTGGATAGGAAAATTTAATTGTTGGAATTTCAATTTTTAGTGTGTCTCCATTGAATTGAAGGGGGTAGATCTGCTAATGTTCTGAGACATGAAATTAGGTATACGATTTTTATTAAAATTAGCGGTAAAATGAACTTGGAGTCGCTGTACTTCCTTGAGATGAACTGGGAGGAGCAGTGGTTGTGGGAGGCTTGACACTGGGACCAGCGGTTGATCCTGTGCTTCCACTGCCCGAACTGGCAGCAGGTCCGCTTGTTCCAGAAGTCCCTAACGTACTACTATTCGGCATGGTGGTGGACTGTACCGTGGAGGAACTAGTAACGGATGGAGGGGGAGGATGGACATGAACAGAACTGGTTGTCGACCTTGGTAGTGAAATACTGGTTGGTGGTGGAGCTTTCGCCGGAGGGGCAGGTCCCGCTTTGGAGACGCCGGTTGACGATAATGAAGATGATGCTGGCGTGTTTGATGAAGTTGAGGCATGAGAAGAAGGCATTGACTGAACTGACTTTGAGGCTGGTTCTATTACACTACTACTATTACTCGTTGTGGTGGTGCTCGAGGAGGATGGGACGCCTGGAGCCGCAACTCCTGGTGAAGGTCTCGTCACCGTTACACTTGGTCTACTCGATGAGCCCGACGTCGCAGTTGAAGGAACACTACTAGCAGCACTACTAGTTGAAGGCGGTCCTACGGAGAAGACAGGACGTGTGGTGGTCGTGGACTGTTGTTGTTGTTGTGCGGCGGACGAGAAGGAGGAGAGTGGTGGCTGAGAATGGACCGTGGAGGGACCAGACGAAGGAGAGCCCGTCGGGGTGGACAACGGGTGCGGGACACTTGTGGCTAAACTCTGTGCTTGTGTATACGATGGTGGTTTCTCCGTGGAAGTGCTTGGGGCTGCCGACGTCTTCTGAGCATTCGGGGTTGACGATAAGCTAGTTGTTTGCTGAGGTGGAGAGTGGTGCGTGACATGACTTTTCGTAACGGTCGGGGCAGCCCCATTCGACGAAGAACATTGCAACGGAGTAGAGTGCACCGGCTCACTTTTACTTTGGTGCACGTTGTGAACAAGCGGAGTTAGATGCTTTGATGGAGTAGTCGATACAGTGGAAGGAGCTGGCGGAGGAGGATTATTCAGTGTTTCCAATGAGGCAAGAAAACAGTTTTCAGACTTTGGTCGAGGCAGGTTCACTTTGGCTAGAGCTTTTGTCAACTCCTTCATGTCACATCTGTCCTTGTCCTTATCCTTGTCTTTAGTTTTATTGCTTGGTGGTGGGGGCTCTTCCTCCAAATCCTCCTCATCGTCTTCGTGGTCCGCTTGCTCGGAAAGAGCTGTCACTATTGCTGACACGGACTGGTCTTCTGCTCGCGCTGCCACCAAGTTAGGATTCTTCCCAATTTTATTCAGTCTGTTAAAAGTTAAGTTAGAAGATCCCAAATTAGTCTACATTTACTCTTCGTCCTTTACTTTACCGCATCTCACTTTGCGTGTTACCACCAAATTGCTTATATATATTAAAAATAGCAGAGGAGATGGGAAACTAGTTTACTGTTACATGGTATCAAGATAAATTATTTTAACTATTTATTTATCGTGCATGGTATATATTACATACCTCTCGGCAGCCACAGATTCCATGGTCCGTCTCATCAATGGATACTGGTCAAGTACCGTGTTGAAATGTTCTACACTCAGTGAAAACAAGTTGCAGTATGTCTCAGCTCTCACACTGGCCACACGCCTGATTAAATCGCAAAATAATTACATTAGCGAGAATTATCCCAAATTCCATATAAATAGCACGCAAATTATTTCATTTCATAGCATTATGTTCCGCGAATATGATATAGTATTCAATATATGACTCACAATCAGTATATATTGTAGCAATCACAGTGCATGAAATGCATTTACTACTGATATGTATGTACTCACCTAGCGTTCGTTAGAAGGCAAATCTCGCCGAAGTAAGAACCGTCTGAAAGGGAAGTGGCAACTTCACCATTTGCCATGATAATGTCGACTATACCCTCTTGGATAAAGTACATTTTCGTTCCAATGGTGCCTTCTTTAATTATTATATCCCCTGTAAAGAAAGATGAATGGACGATAGAAATGTTCCGTGCCGGTCGCAAGATATTACATTTGGCAATGCATTTGGTATAAATCAGATCGTAACAAGCTGCCTATCGATATAGTTCTAACTCCATAAATCAAAGATTATATGGGTATTCTTTTGAGGCTTTAAAATGTTTGTAACGCTTCCATGAACTTTCACATTACTAAACCTGTATTCCGGAACTATGCTTATGGTTATAGTGTACTAGGTATGGAATCATACGCATTGGCGATACTTGGACTATAGAAAAACTATTTATAAAAAAATAGGAGCTATTCTCTTTCACCATGCAAGCAGACTATAGTTTATTTCGGTTATACCTGGCTGGAAGACCTCATATTTGAGCTTTGTAACCACTTCAGAAACGAAATCGGGGTCTGCATGGGCAAAGAATGGGACTGAAGCCACGAGCGATCGACAGTTATAGTTGATTACGTCCTGCATAAACCAAGGACCAACAATTGTATTATTCATTCGCTAATCCAATTCACTTTAAACTTGACATGACAGAGAGGTAATAATAATCATCATAATGGTTTAAGAGCAGGTTTTGAATTTTAGTAGCTCTCGGTTTCGGCGTGTCTTCTTACCTCTCGCAGCTTTTCAGACAATTCTCCCAAAATGGCGTCCTCGTCGAAGAACTTTCCTTGATACCTGTGCTCAAAGTACTCGGTGATTTTGGCTCTCATTGTCCGTGGAAGCTTTCGGTATGCCATGTACTCCTCCACTTGTTTCACCTGCATAAGTCACAATATATAAGGAAAAACTTGTAGACTTAAGCCGTTTATAAACTATCATTCATACGTGTCGTGTTCATCGCATCACACCCTCGCAACTTCTCGCAGCAGAGCAGGGCAATGCCATGCAAATGTGGAAATAAGTGGTAGAAAATCACAGACAAAGATATTCCCTTTGATCATTCCCTACAGGTAGGTAGGTAGGTAGGTGTACCCTACTTTAATATTTTTTACTCATACTTTCTCAGTCGGATGGAACAACCGCAGGGACAGCGTAACCAGTCGTTATATAACCTACCTAGCTACCCTACCTACTACTTTAGCACCTTAATTTACATAAATAAAGATAAAATCATGTGGATATACACATGGAATTTGATTTTGGTGAAAACTTTGGGAAATTACTATTCAAAATTAATGTCGAGTTAGTGAGAGTCACAAAATATCACAAAAACCAGCTAGGGAATCGACATATATGATGAAATTGTCAGCATATAACAATTTATAGCAACAAATAGTAAGTAAGGGAGTTGTTTGTAGGTAGAGTAGCACACTTATTTGCACTATACTTATATAATTATCAGCTTTGCAACTAACATTTTCTACGCGTTTTATTGTTATTTGTGGTAGTGTGGTGTACAAGTACAATACAATACATGGCTATGGCATGACATTTTGTGTGTGTAAGCATATTATTAACTCGCTTCGTCTGGAGAGCGAGATAAAGATTTTGCCGTGTCTGTTTGATTGTCTGTCTGTCTGTGCGTCTATCATTAGTTGTTTAGCGGGCGTTAGTAGTTTTGACACATCTTGTGGGTTTCAATTCATTTGGGATTGCATTGCACGGGATAAACATTATGCGTATGCGTTCCTACTTGGGATGGCAATAATTAGTAGTGTTCTTCATTTAAGCACTGACAATGAGAGAGCATCATTCATATTTATGCTGAAGCCTTACTCTAAATAATAATAATGATGAAATAATAGCTTTGGATTGTTTCTAAATTGGAATCTGCTAGATTGGACTTTGTAAGCCTGTAGTGCATCTGGTGCACGTTATGCAGCGCGGGATTTCGTCATACACAATATAATCCTGAATCTTTTTCCATGCGACCGTAAGTCGAAAATATATTATAAACATTGCTTTCACTTTCCAAGGTCCATGACATGCACTACTAACACTATCGTATTTTGGAGAATATGGAAGAGAGTAAAAATAATGGTGAACTTTTGAGGTAGGGTTGTTGGTTTTGTTTCCAGTTTTACCGCAAACATATATTATTACAGAAGAGAAATTGGATCTAGAAACGTGTATATTTTTAAACAGTTTGGATTGGAAAACACTATATAGCAGCTTGGGTGTACTAAATCCCTGGATTAGGACCCTGGGTGCGCACACAAGGACATATGCAAATTAGGTGGTGGTGAAAGATTTGCGGACCCTCAGCAGTACCGTGTGGGACCCACATGAAACAAGAATATGATCCGTCCGAGAATAAAGAATAGATTTTAGTGAACTTAAGGGTGATATTTTTCCTGATTGACTTTTTTTCTGTGGGATTTAGATTGCTGGTGTAAATGTCAATTTTTATTTTGCTTTCTCTCGATACGGACCCAGAATCCGAAAATCTAAAATTACCACTCATCTAATTTGCATTGGCGTGAGGACCCAGTGTCCACAGTCATGGCGCAAGGCCGAACTGCACAGAGAATTCTATCATTGTTTAACAAAGAATATAATAAGTTAGTAGAGAGCATATCACAGATATCAAGTGTAAACCTTCCACCCCACTAAAAAGTAAAAGTAGTAGGAGTAAGTGAAAACTTACATCGAGGCCCTGTTCATTTTAATGAAAGTCAGAGAGAGAGAGAGAGAGAGAGAGTTAACGAAAGTGGAATTCAAATTCGATAGATGACAGGAGAGAGAGGAGAAAGAGTAGTAGTGGTGGTGGTGGTAGTGGTAGTAGTAGTAGTAGAAGAAGAGTAGTAGAAGTTGTAGTGGACCATCAAATTGTTGGAAGAGAAAAACGAACCAGAGAGATAGCGACAGCGAGAGAGCAAACAGATCAGAACGAGTGAGCAATGAGATGGCGTCGATTTTGACACGATTTAGTATGCAGCAAAAAGGGCGTTTGTTTGCCGCAAGTTTGAGATGATGCGGATGACATGAAAAAAATTAATACGAGAATTGAAAAGAGGAAAGAGAATAGATTAATGATAGCGTTTCCACCCACACTTAGACTCTCTCTCTGCATGGTGTTAAGTAAACCTAATTACTAGAGAAAACATGTGTCAATAATGCCCATTTCATTGATTAAATCTTATAATAGCATGGTTAAGGTACAATTGAAACATTGAAAATGACAGACTTTTGGGAATGTTGGTTATATGTTTTAGAGTGAATCGAGTACAGGTATAATTATTATTTAATGGTTTCGTGTGCATGCGTGTGTTATAAGTTAAAAGTTTGAGGGAGAAACGGGTTGTGCATGTCACCTTTTCCCGATATTGTCGTCTGGAAGAGTCGAGGCTTTGGATGAGGTTAGTGGCGTGTCCGAGGAATAGAGCGTAGCAGGTAGCTCCAGAGATCATGGACAACATTGTTAGCCACATGTCGGTTAGACTCTGGGGTGGAAACCGGCCATATCCGATGCAGAGCATGTGGGACATTGCTTTGAACAGCGCCCATGAGTATTGCTCCAGCCAAAAGGCGTCCTGTGGTCACACGATACAAGAAAATAGCATATTATTAGTTAACACATTAACCTTAACCCAACGTACCTGCAGCAAATAAACCTATAGATACCTGGAAACATAACTCATTACAAATCATTATGCTCATCTATACCAAAATATAGCATCAAATGGCTAATAATATCTGGCCCCACAGCACATACATACGTATATTAAGATTGAAAACGCATGTACTTGTCCTCCTCTGTCAATCCGCAACTCATTCGCAATATGACGATTATCACTCGTTCAAGTTGTGTAATAATGCTGTGCTTGAGTGAGGTCCTCAAGAAGTTTGAACTATCGAACGGTTCAGAACACTTTTACCACCACAAATGACTTTCACCATGCTTTCCCCCGTTTGCGGTGCCATCAATAAGTCCAAAACTTTGCAGACCCTTAAAATCCTTAATCCTTAAATAAAGCATTGAGAGGGAGTAAAGATTGTCGTTTACCTGGAGCTCGTTTATTGCAACCCATGAGTTAGAAGGAAATCCTTGGAGCATAGGCACTAGAAATTGGAGGCAACCGGACCAATGCCCAATCAGTAGCATCATGCATATCAAATTGAAAATCCGCATGAATACTGATGCCATATTGAGAAACTGTAAAATATTAAGTAGAACAAGAAAAAATTCTTATTTTTGTATCCTACACTCAAATCAATCGGTAGCCCGCACGTCACCGCCACAATCTTCGTCATCAAATCAACAACTTTACAGCCATTTTCACAACTCAACTTTTACATACAAATGTGAATTCAACTGTATGGTTTCAACTTGAGATCTCAAATTGGGAAAGATGAAAAACAAAAAAAACAACAACTCAAACTAGACTGTCAACCAAGAAGGAAAGTAACATAACATGGTACATATATATATACTTTTACTTACTTTAGTCACATTTTGATGATTAAAAATTTAAAAACGAGAAAAGGAATCGGCAGAAAATGGAAATGGTACTTATTTAGCAAACTGTTGTCTTTGTGAACTTTCAACCCAAGCAAGTCGTGGACTTGAAGGGAAAGTAAAAGTTATAAATAGATAAATCGGAAATCCAATAAAACAAGAAAATAAGGATTAAACAGTTGTTTTTTACTTAACTACATCCGCAACACAAAAAAGTAGAACTGCAAATCTGCGCTAAAATGTATATTATTTATTCGAATATATAAAAAGTTTACTCTCTCAATTGAAAACAATTATTATTATTATTGTTTAGGATGAGAAAAGAGTGAGAAAGGAATGAATGTCAATTCAAAAAGTATATCATAAAATACAGCCGTTCATATAGAATGTAGTAAAGGTACTACTCATTGCATTGCGTTACTTCATACCCCAAAAATACAAGTGTTATTTATGTTATATATACCCTAGAGGCAAAATACTAATTTACTTGCAAAATCCATAGCTTAGATCGACTATGCAAAAAAGGAGGAAATCGGCAAATTAACCAGAAAACGTGTAAATATTATTATTACTTGTTTATAAAAATATATTTTTAGAAATTGCAATGATGAGCTCAAAGTCATGTCCTACCTCACCCAATCGCTACCATACGTAGCAGTTCTAGTTGTCAAAAGAAATGCAAATAATATCTGAAATCCGGTTAGCAGGACCAGCGTGATTTATATGGACCAAAATGCCCGTTTATGCATTAACTGAACTGAAGGGCTGCGCCAATATCAGGGTTTACGGTATACAACTCCAACTCCCTGCATCATACTTAACAATTGTCGACCTTTTGTTCCCTCATTCACGAGAAATTTCAGTTGCTTACAGGTATTATGCCGTTTAATAATATGAGTTAGCATGCGCTATAATTTGTTTCCACCCGCAAAAAACGTATACATCACAAAATTGCGATTGTTGTGTCATGAGCCCACAAACCATCAAACGGATGTTGGTTAAGGAGTCTACCTTCTCTGTTGGCGACTTTTTCAGGCTGTCATTTTTATTTAAAATGAAAAGAACGCATTTCGAAAGTGAATACCAGCGACTGAATTTAAGTCCATAGCAGTCATTTCGTAAATTTGAGGGACATCTGGAAGAGTGTGCAAGTACAAACAAAAACAAAATCATTTGAAAAATGGGGGCTTGACTAAATTGAAAACACACTGACAAAAACAAGAAACAAAATTTCTAGCTAAAGACGACAATCAATATATATATAAGTAACAGCAAAAACGTAGCTACACGTAGAGAGATAGAGAGAAAGAGAGAGAAATCATAGTGAGACAGTGAGAGGCTGTTTGTCAGGTTATATTTCTGAAACAGACATAATAATTGCATATAAAATGTATTTCCTTGATAGACCAGATAACATGTAAGAATAGCCAGCCAGAGCGAGCGTCAATTTAGATAAACATCTCATGTGCGGCGAATATACTTAAACGGATAATATAGATATAGGTAGTAGATCTATAGATAAATATTCTGACTGAAAATGCACTAGTTTAAAAAAGTTGGCAGTTGGCATCAACCAAGATTATAGAAGACATTCACAAATAGATAGACAGGTACGTAATATTAATATATAGGTATATATATATATACTTAGTATAATTCTTGGGCAGTGGAAAAGGTTATCTTGATCATCTGACAAGTGAGTCTACACAGAAATCTAGAAACCGAGAGCGATTTCAAATACGTATGTATTATTATCTCTAAAGAGAGCATAGTTAAGGAATGAATACTACTACTAAAAGTTACGTTGAGTACACGGTGCGGGTGAGTATAAGGTCGTAGTTTATTGTAGTTGTTGCACTCAATGACATTTATGATTACAGTTTTGTACTGTTGCAGTTGTAAATGACCTTTGATGAAATGCTGCTGCATTGCACTGGCAAGAATCTACCTATCCCCCGGAGCAAAAGCAATTCATGGTATGATGCTTGCGCTTTGTGCGTCATATAACATTCGTATCACTTTTCCACCTCCCCTTAAGAATGTTTTGAACCCTCGACGCAAGTATAACAACCCGATGGGTTTCTCTCCAAAAAGTTTCTCTATGCAAACACAAGACATTATGCTTGTTCGTTCTTATCATTCCAAAAAGGTAGTCATTATATTGGCATTGTATGTGTATCGCGCAAAATTGCTCACTTATTCTGAATCGTTAAAATATGGACAATTGAAAATTGTGTCAGTTAACTTCATGTTGAAAGTCAACGTTTTGATGATGCAAAGGGGGTCGAAATTTTGAGAGGGGAGGTTCAAGTCTCATTTAAGGGTAACATATAGGTACATATACTGGGAAACATTATAACATGGGGCGTTACGTAAAAACCATTTTAGTACTTTGCTTGCATATTGTTAATTGAAATGAATAATGCGGCTATGAGGAATAGCCTCTCTTGCTTGACCGATCAATCGACATGGGAAGAAGTCTGGTGAAAGTTTCTGAGCTTACTCGGGAAATCCTATTATTAATTGACAATCAGCTAGATAGCATCGTACCATGTTTAGTTCTACATATTTTATTTCAAAGCCGATGTCAGAGTTCGCTCCAATGCTTACAACTTTTAAGGAATTGCTATTTCGCCGGATAATCAAGAGAGATGCATTAATTAAAATAATAATATACCAAATAATATTCAATCACAATTCGCTATTGTTAATAACGTGTGAATAAAGTGCAATGTGTAGTCTCGGACAAAATGAAACCCGCGTCACGAAGTTTGTTGCAACATGTTGTGTGTGGGCGACGCCCGGCCCACACCCATGTTGGAGTCTGACGTATGTATGGTTTAGCAGATATTGAATTAAAGCAACTAGCTTCCGCAAAATTATTAGCCACTTGTTAGTAGCTAATTTACAAGAGGATGCGACTACCATCCGAACTGAATAGTCCTGATTCTAATTGTAAGATTCGACAAATGGATGTGGTTATGTTAGATAAGTTGCCCAAAATAGCATGTTGGTTTGGTGATTACTGATTGCCTACTGTTCGTGTTTATGCTATGCTATGTATGGCGCAGCTAGAATTGCCAAGAGAATTTCAATCACAATGAGCTAGGTATTTCCTTCTTGTAGTATAGCTTGTTTTCACTTGGAATGGAAATGTGACCGAAAATAGTCGAAATGCTCTTTGCATAATATTACTAATAGTATTATTGGTTGTATCTTATAATAACTAATGACGTTAAATCACTAAACTGTTCTATTAATTGAGTACTCATGTGCATCCTAAAAAGCGTAATTGGATCTCATACGGTAAATGCGATTTCTATGAAATTGTATTGGTATAAAAAGTAATTACTAGAGGTACATGGTAATTAATTAACAGTAAATGATTTGGCAATGCCAATTGAACTATCCATGCACAAAGCTAAAAGCGGCTCATTCCTTCCATGCTACAAGCATCAAGCAGATCAACTGTAACAGTCAAATGTCTCAAAAAGAGCAAAAAATATGCACTTGTACTGTAAACCACTTTTTGAGTAGGGCAATGGTGACGTGGAAGGTGAAGTGAATTAAAGTTCTCTGTGATAATTGCTAATTAATAGGGAGCACGGGATCACATCAGTCTCATGCGATAAATCAGGATCGGGGGCATATTGCAGAAGTATTATATTATTCTGCTCTCTATTTTACGAGAACATGGGACGCTTGGTGCTCAACAGACAAAAATTACAGTGTATTGGGCGAATGTTGAAGATGAAAGCAAGGGAAAAATAATAATAATACAAATAATGTGCGTGTGCAGAGTCACCAGCTCACATGATCACTCGAGAGTGTGAACTCTCGTTGTTTGCAAGGTTGCAAGCCACAGTCGAGGTTGACGTAAATGTACATTTAAAAACAGGATCACTTTCAGTTTAGGCTTTTACGTCTGATCGGATTGTAAGAGCTGGAAGTTAAATTTTTTTATGGGAAAAGTTTCTACTAAGCAAAGTGGAGTGGACAGTCGACAAGAAGACATTTCGTCCAAGGGAGTGTTTTATGAGGACGAGGTTTATGGTTGAAGCCTGAGAGGAGGAGAGTGATAAAATGACACTCTCACTTTCATGCTTCATCATTTTTAACTGGAGCAGGTCGGTGGTCTTGTGAAAGCAGGAGACATGACGTGATGTGGCGTGACTTGACACAGCTAACCTTGACACACGTTCACCAATTCACCACCACCACCGTATACCACTCAAAACGGGAAGCAAAGCGGACCTAGCAGACAGCCTGTCAGGGCAGCAAGGAGAGATACAAAAATGGATGGAGATAAAGCGAGCAAGCGTTTTACTTTACACAATTACATTACACATGGGGAGCAAGCAAGCAGCAAAGATTAATCTTACGGCCAGAGGGAATTTATCACCTACCTATTTACGCACAGTAAGTAGTAAATGCAATATGTAATGCAAGTAAGCAGCGGCGGAGAAGACGATATAATATGTGTATAGCAATACAAGAACAGACAGACAGAGAAAAGCAAATGAAACAATACAAAAACTAAGGTGGTATATATAGTAAAAATAACAACAAAAGAAGAAAATAATAATAAAAACGAGTAAATATGTTATTATTATTTTTCACACAGATAGAGAAAAAAAGACAAAGAGAGAGAAAGAGAGAGAGAGAGAGACTGAAAGAGTGTGTGTGACTGATGGGAATAGGCGAGTTAGGCAAGACCTACCTGCAGGATTAGATTTTTCCCCGAGAAGGGTTCCTTTTTCCCGAGAGAAGTCGAATCTCGTCGTTCTCGTGTACGCTTTTGGTGCAGGCTTTGACGCAGCTGTGAAGATAATAATCAGCGAACAATGCAGACAGAGAGAAATAATAAGAGGGTGAGAAGAGACGAGTTTGTAAGGGATGATAAAATCTTGAAGGGGAAATTGAAAGGGTGAGAGAGAGGAGGAGAGTCTTATATAACAACCGAATGCACAATGATTTACATAGAATCGGAGAGGAGGGCTTGGAGGAAATTGTAAACCGCTTTGAAACCGAGGTCTCGACATCCAGAGATGAGTGGGCATTTTTAAGCGTTGCTGGAAAAGTAGGACAGGGTATGTTTACAGCACAGGAAGGGTGTATTCTAGATTTTTTATGTCGTTACAGATTCTTAGAAAAATTGTCTCGTGTTACATGTAGTTTGCTTGTGTACGTAAAAGTAAGTCGCAAGATTGTGTATCACCTTCAATTTAATATAACCTTTGCCTGTTCTTATCGACGTATGCCTTGCATTGCATTGCATGTCTACCAACATATATAAACAGATTTTGCAGTTGCTTAAGCACGCATAAATATAAAATGACCTGTCGCATGTCGTGGGCATGTCCAAGCCATTATTAGTCACAAAAACAAACAGCATTCACGGGGGGTGGTCGAGACTTAGTTTGATCGTAGTTTGATGTTTTACGGAATTTTTCCAGATCTCCAGAACCCTACATAGCTGTATTGCAATTGCGTAGCGCTTACTGTTTTATTGAGCTAAACATTAAAACACTAAGGAACGAAACAAACCAAACTCGCATTCAACTAACTTAGAATAAAGAATTCATTGAAATAATTTCATCTCAACAAGCTTCCTGAATGCATAGTAAAAACGTTGATTTTCCCTTCTCCCTGTGCAACTCCTCTCTGCATCATCATCCCTTCATTCCTCCCCGCCATTCAAATCCAAACTGCAAAGTCAGTTTTCCAAAGGTGATTTACTTTTTACTTTTATTTATACTTACTTAACGCGCTGGAAAAAGTCGCCATTAGCCGGTTACGAAATATTAGGAAATTTGAACATTTAAACGGAGGAATTGAAAAATACCTCTTGGTGATTAATTATACCTTGGTTCTATGAACAGGGTGAAAGCAATACACATGGGCCATTTTCAGGTGGTTCAGTGTAATTATTAAGTGGTTCTCAGTTTTAAATGATATGAACGTAGGCTTACACGTGTCTGGAGTTCTGGAGAAACTGTCATTATTCCCAAACATCTAATATGGCAAACTATTCTCCTTCCTTGATTGCTGTGTTATTCTTATCTTGACTAATTTTTGTTCAGTGACACAGGCGTATGTATATTATGACGACACCGGTTGGAAATGATGTGCAATGATGGCAGTAGTATATGACACAAACGATAACAATAATGTAACATGCAATAAATTATAATACCGAATCGAATTTAGAGCTATTAAGATGGGATTCAACAATTTACACACGGCGAATCACATTACTTTTTGAGGAGGAGAAAGTTCCTACATTTAAATTTTCTACACGTCGCAATTGCCAGTTGTTGTAGTTGTAATATAGTATGGTGCATGCAAGGACAGGCGGTTTTTGGTGACGAGTGGAAACTGGGCAATTTAGTGACTCCCGAAGTGGTGGTGAAAGGTTAGGAGATTGAAGAAAATGAAAAATGCTTATGTACAAATAAAACCTCATATTCATTTTGCTTTGCGAAATTGCATTGGTTGGTTGAAACATGATGTCTTTCTCTTTCTTTTTGCGTAAATACGTATGACTCTTTCCTTGCTGTTATGTCACGTACCTCTTATAAATATTCCCTTCGCTTTCCTGCGTATCATAATGGTAAGGAGTATGTTTGTATGCATATAGTGAAACGTGAGAAAACAAATCACCTACGTATACTTACTTAATATACTATTTGTTTGGCTAATTGTTCTTTCGTTTCGTGGAGCGGTGGTACAACTATCTTAATAGATCTTTATGCGTATGTAGTACGGTGAAGTAATAGTAGATTCTAGTTTCCAAACATAAATGAATGTTTAGTAGACTGGATGCAAAGCACGGTCTAATCATGCACAGGAATACAGTACAACAAATTAAAAATAATCCATTCATTATTATTAGTGTGCAAGGAAGGTATAATATAACTGGTACTCATTTCCGGTAAGCAAGCATATGTGTATATACCTTGTTTGTACGAGAGGGGATGTGTAATTAAAGAGGAAAATGAAAATGAAAATTGCAGTCTCTGTAAGATCATCATCATTAAATCATGTTCTCTCACGCATCATATTACCTACGGTTCATTTCTTAAGTTAAAAGTACGTGTAAATAAAAATGTGCCAGAATGATCGTCTAGCATAATTTTAGTTACGGTTAAGGTCATTGAGATGGAACGGGGAAAGTATATGCCCGTACTCACAGAGTTAGGAAAACAATTGTCACTTTCTGATTTGTTGGCAGCATCAAAATCTGAAACAAGCGAGTCGGATAAACATCGCACATCTGTATAATTTACTTTGTCCGATATTCTATTCTGACTTTAGAACGCGTTAGAATGTCGGGATCTGGATGACCTTGGCAAAAATTAAGTATTCTTGAAAACGGATTTCGCCCATTGCTAGCATTGCCTACTATGTTCGTCATATTGACTACTCCTCATTATATATTCTGGCTGATGCGCAACATAAATTCTGCATTTAATTTGAGCTTTTTCACGACTTGTATTGTTTGTATCTAGAAAGGTGGCTAAAACTATATAATTGGGATGAAATACAGCACTGTCTATAAAAACTCACTTTCTGACGAGCAAAGTGATCGTGAGTACTAAAGCATAATATTTTAAATTGCGCACTGCATAGTTAGCTGTCATAATTGGTACCTTTTGAAAACGGAGTATTCAGTAGATTCTGCGCATTGAAATTCCGGCTTGGACTAATCCGACTTTCTCCGTCTAAGTTTGGCTTCAATCAATCGTGATTGTAATGTGGAATAAAACAACGTAGGTGGTTACGCTGGCTGACAGACAGGCGCAGGATGACAAACAAGGGATTTTCATTCATGTGGGAGGGATGTGACTCATTCGACGTATTTAACATTGCCAAGTGGGTGGTTGATAATTGTCATAAAGCAAAAGGAACTGACTGAAATCGAGACAAGTGAGTTTACATGCTGTGCGACGTGTCAAGTCAATCCATATAATCAAACAACAACAGCGTGAATACATTTCAACAAGAGCAATCAAGCATAATTATATTATATAGCACACTAAACAAGTATATCCGCTACCCAAATCTACATTTTACTCTGCCAAGGGATAAAAAGTAAAATAGAAATCAGCAAAGTACGCCATCATGTACACAGTCCATAAATAAATCCACAATTTCCATGCAACGTTATACATAAAGCTGGATTAACGCTGGAGACAATTTAGGTAGTCTCACAGGTAGGAAGTCATCTGATTCCGTTTCAGTCTCCTTCGCGCAAGTGTGCATATATATTATTATTATTAGTATGAGATGAGTGTGAAATGAAAGTAATGCAACATGACATTCACGAAAAGACTAATGAGTAAGATTGAGAAGGTGTATGGCGCTGGTAATGCAAATGCAAGTCACATTTACGAAGCCCAAAACTGGTTTCCCAGTTTATTATTATAATATGCTAGGACTTCAGGAGGACATATATTTAAGATTTGTGACCTGTACATTTATAATGAGAGGTACTGCCTAAACTAAACAATATTTAGTAGGTAGCTCGATATGCTTGCTCCTTCTTTTACCTAAATTTTCAGCACACAGCCCACAGTAAAAACTGACTATAATATTTGACCTGACAGTTGCAAGTTTTGCTAAAATAATGGATAAAATATAAATAAACTATTAACGCCACCAACAAGAACAAATTAATATACAAACGTGTCGTATAAAATGTATAAATAAAGCTGGCTAAACACGACCAGGTATATAGATATGCGAATCGATTTGAGGCATAAATGATCCTAGATGGATACATTTGTCAAAAAAGGCTTAAAAATGTCAACTGAATGATTGAATGCCTGGTGATACGACGTAATGTTAATGAATTGCAAATAGTGTGCATAACTAAACTAAGATTTAAAAAAAAAAAAATTACCCAAGCAAACCCAAACGGTAATTTATGAAGCTGTTGAATTATTATCAACTAATTGTAAGATCTAAAATCATATTTTTTAAAAAGAAAATCATAAGTCATTTGCATGAACTACTGATTTTCGGCCATATTTTATGAAATGCATGAAATAAAATGGTGCGGGTGGGTGCTGATGACATACAGGTAACTTTATATATCTTTCTTCGTTTAACAAGGAAATTAAGGGTTGTACAAAATATTAGCCATATTGTGCAGATTCCTCTGTAATTATTAATTGGGCTTGGAGAACGCTATACCACAAAAAATTTCAGTTCGTCGCATACTAAATTACAGTTGGTGCAGATATAAAAGACGCCAGGGACTAAAGAGGTTTAAACTTTAAAGGGGACTAAAGAACTACGAAATACGTTTACATCAAGGGTTTACATTGCCTTTTCTAGTAAAGTTGATCATTAAATATTCTGATTTAGTAACCGATGCTTATAGTCTGTATAATTCCTTCTTGTAGGCATTCGTAAATGTACTCTAATAAACCCGTACATTTGCAATAAACTGAAAAATGGCTAATATTTTCTACATACCTTATCAGATACGCACAGTTTGTGTACGGGGTGACTCGAAATCTTTCGGCTCACTTGGTGAACATGAACAAGGGAGCTATAAGCTAGCTGCTGCAAAACCTCGTCGGAACAACACTGTCTGTTGTACCTAATTCTCCCAGTTTATTTCCCCATGTTAGCCTAAGATTTAGATTCACCCTGTATTATTTATTAACGGTGTTGTAAAAATTAAGTCCACGATATATTTATGGTACTATTGGTACTGCCGTAAGGGCATCGAGGTAGGGAATTTTACACACCAACATACATTTCCTATATTATATGTATAGTTTTGTTAACAGGCTTATAATGCTTTAAACATCTACTATGTATTTTTTTCTGCCTTTTCTGTGCTGCTAGATTTGTTGAGAAAATGTACGTAAAATCCTCACATAACGTAAGTATATTGATATATAGAGAAAGAAGTATTGAATGGCGACAGGAGAAACAAACGTTGTATGGAGAAAATAATAATAATAGTAATCCTTTATAGAATCAAATAAAAAATTTGTACAGGAAGGAGACTGGAGTATAGTCTCATTCTCTAAAACATATATACACGTTGATTGATTATTACGTATAAATGGGAATACACGATCAAGATTCAAGATAGAAGAGAGATGTGTATTCTAAATGTATATATATAAACTGGAACAGAAAGATTAAAGAAGATTGAAACGCAGAGAGAGAGAACTGAAGAAAGAGAAAAGAAAGGTAGAAGAGAATGTGTGATGGAAATGGAAGCAGAGAAAGAGAGAAAAGTGACGAGTTTTTGGACTTACATAGACTTCTTCCCACTGTGACACGTATCTGACGAGTCGTGACAGTCTCAGGAGGCGCACTAAACTGAGCAGCTTCACCATTCTTAGAATTTTGAGGGCTCGTCCTGCATGGATGAACTGGAAGCTATGGACATTGTCACTGAAATCCTTAAATAAATCAAAAGGGGAAACTTGCATTTTACTGACATAACAAAATCAAATAAAATAAGGACAAAAATTTCTGAAGTAAGTAGCAATCAATCATAAAAACTCTCAATTGTTTTCCCTTCAATTAAGCTTAAACATATAGAAATCATAGACTAATAAAAATAATTTGCTCGGCAAATCAAAGCCATCCGAAGAAGAATCCGGTTTTGTTTGACGTGCATCGACTCGAGAGGAAGCCAAGATCCTTCCGACAAGAGAGTAGTGCCTGCCTACCTATGTTGAAATTTTGATCTAGGAACAACCCAAAGTGACCCTATTGGTTATTACAAGATTTCTACATGTTAATGTTAATTATTATACAGCTTTAATCATTTACTTAAACTGCAAATTCTGCATATTTGTCAACTAGAAAGAAATGATGTGCAAGATAGATGTGAGTTGTGTGAGAGAAGGCCAAAGTACTTTTAAAGAACCTACACTTTTCCAGTCTGTCAGTCCGGAACGTACCCCATCGTACTCCGTACTTTTGGGGTTGGGGTTGCTTAGCTTACGTATGAAATGGAGTATACAAGAAGAAAGCACATAACAAGAACAACACATTTTATACTTGACCTTTTGCTGGAGAGTGGTATGCTAGCTAGATCCACGACACACACACTCGCTACAACAATATGCCTGCACCACGGTGGTATTTGTCATTTGTATCGATATAAATAAATCTTTGTTTGTTTGTAATAATGAATCATTTATTATTATTTCGTTGCATATTATTATTCTTGTAGGAGGAAAGGATCTTGGCTCTCCGTCGATGAGTGCCAAAAGCCGATTCTTGGATGGAGAAGGGGTGATCTGAGCATAAACTCCAAATCATAGTAGTACGGCTACGACACACGACACACGACACATGACATGAGCACACATCATCATCCGACTGCAATACAGTAATGCCAACAACAGGTAACAAAGAAGATTCCAAACACTTTTTTACCGTCTGCAAGTTAAAATTGAAAGTTGAAAGTGTGGTTTAATCTACATGGCACAACGAATTAAACGTATTATAAATATATATATGTAATCATGTAAGTGATAACTTACGCAATACTCGAGGTAACACACAATAAGAACAATATAGTCCAACGGAATGGATGATATCAGGTCCAGAGCAAACCAAGACTTCAAATAATGTTTCGCTATCAAAACTGGGTCTAGTATCACTTGTTCGGCATTGTCCTTTAGCATAATCCCTGAAAAATTAAAATCAGGTCGTCATTTACGCTTTAGTTTGTAAAAAGAAATCGAAAACTACGAACAATAATCATCGACCTCCATGGTCATCAAAATTTAAAACGGATGCCAGTCTACATGACCATGATATGTATAAATGTGAATCCGGGGCTGCCTCATGAATTATCATGAACATACGTCTCATTCAATACATTTTATTATAAGATGTGACGGGATAGTATCAATTCAATTTTGTCACTAGCATCCAATGTCCGCATATTTACATCACTTGACGTGTGATTGGGATATAGACAGACGTAGTTGGTTGAACTATGGAACTTAATTGGTTAAGAGTTATTACGGTGTAGTTGGTTGGGGGAAAGCGAGAACCTAGACATGCGACACGACTCCCTACCCTACTACTACTTGTGCTCTCGTTTACCGGAGACAATCTGACGATGAATATCAAAAACGCTACAAATAATACAACCACATTCGCCCAATTTTGTACTCATCTGAACTTCATTCAGGAAATTATTACCAACATTTTCGGGGAACACTTTACCCTGCAACTTGATGTTATCTATCGAACGGTAAGACTTTCTACTCTGGCGGAATCTAGAGCTGAACAATACATTGTAGAGAACAACATATATTTATACTAGATAAAAGCCAAGGAATGGCTGACTTACCGGTACGAAAATTGACCGCAATATCAACGAGGAAGATAGTATCAGAAAGGCAATTAAACGCAATCCATCGGATGCTGAGATCATCCCTAAAAAACGAAATGGCGACAGGAAGTATAATAAGGTTTGCCACGAGGAGTAGTAGCATACAGAGATCCCAATAAAACCTGCAAGAGAAAAACAAATTGAAAATCAAATGTTATGTTTTACAATTACAATGTTCAGCTTATTATTATATATGTACAATATGCACACATAAAGAGTAATGAGTGTTCACTAAAAAATGTTCCGTGCGTTTGCGTGCTACTGCTGCTGTCGAGAAAAGGCTGACAATTTTTGATGGCGACATTTCGTGTTCATATTTTATGCGATACTTTAAAAGCAAATTCGGATTTATCATTTCTACTCTACTCTTAATATCTTTCGTCTTTTACAACTGCATCATTTCAACACGCTTATTATATTCTTACGAATTAATAGTCACACTCCACCCCATTCAAATAAAGGTCTGATGCTTTGAGATAATAATGATGTAGCAATAAATAAATAAGAAAGATTATATGATAGCACCATGAATGTCTGTAGACTTTGAGGAAGCCGGATTAAAACACGATAGAAAACTCACCGAAAATTGGAACAGGGATGAATGATCCAGTGCCCGACATTCTTCTGCCGTATTCGTTCCTTCATGAGAGCTTTCTTTGAGCCAAATAATTTCATAGCAAGTCGGTTGTCAGTCGGTTGGAAAAGTGCTTGCAGTTGGTTGCGAATGAAGGAGGGCTTCGAATCCCCAACCGAGGAAACGTTAGCCCCCGACTTGTCCAGATTCGTCATGCTTGGGGTTAATGGCTCCTCCTTTGGTGTTCCATAAAGACTCCCATCATCACCCGAAAAATGCACTTTGGAACCACTAAAATCTGCGGGACCTCCAGACCTATTTCAAATAAAACAATATAAAAAGTACAATTAAAACACATGTTAATATGTAGAATTAACATCATTTGTTTGCAATTAATTCAAATCACATAATTTTGAAGCAGTTTTAGCCACAACTTTCCTAGTAATACAAGGTCTTTCCTCCAACTTTGTCTTTACCCCAACAGGAAAAATAGCATGGGAAAATTGGGTACGGATGTTACTACTACATTTGAATGCCTTAAATTGAGTTGTTCATGTTCCCCAAGTGGGCCAAGCCATTTCGCTTCACTGCTGGCAATAAAGTAAAAGTAATCCAATCCGCCGTAATCGTTCCTAGTTGTCATTTTCCAACCTGCTGCAATTTCACCCTTTTAAAAAATGTAAGCAAGCGTATTTTATAGGATTACCTACCACATTCGTTCCTCCGCAATTGGTCTATTGAGCTTGACCCAGTAAAGCCAAATACTTACTACCAAAGAGAGCTAAAGAGGGAAAATTCCTTTTTCAAATAGTTTTCCCCTATTACCATACGCATAGCGTTTCACAAGTCCTTGGACCATCATTTTTGTAGAATTCAAGGAATACCGCAAGGATGAACCAGTAACTAGTAATCATAGTTATACATACTTGCCAGACCCCGGGCCGGTCCCGGAAATTCAGGAGTCACTAAATGGGTCTATTAGCATTTTTAAAATATTCGTTTTTGAAATTATATGAAGAAGAAACCCTGCTGACATTTTACAGGACAAGCAGACACTCGCTCGACTCAGTCAGACAGAATGATGAATTGGAAATGTGGAAAAGGAAAGACGCTTCTGGAAACGTTGTTTCCTTTCCACAGTTTTAATTTTGATGTGGTGGATGGGCCAGCCATAAAATATTTAGTGGTATGCCCTGAGTTTTATTTAAGAAATCGTTATTGGGAAACTTTTTCAGATAATTAGTATGTTTAAAATATTCGTTTTGAAATTATATGGAGATAGAAACCCTGCTGACATTTTACAGGACAAGCAGACACTCGCTCGACTCAGACAGAAAGATGAATTGGAAAAGGAAAGATGCTTCTGGAAACGTTGTTTCCTTTCCGCAGTTTTAATTTTGATGTGGTGGATGGGCCAGCCATAAAATATTTAGTGGTATGCCCTGAGTTTTATTTAAGAAATCGTTATTGGGAAACTTTTTCAGATGAGAAAAGACAAATATTGAACGTATGAAACAAAAGTAATGTCAATACACCTCGGTTAATTTAATTTGTTACACTTCCGGTATATAAGAAGAAAGCGGGTTACATATACCATGCATACTTATGAAACCGCTCCTCCTACGTACACTTATGTCAGAATGTGTTTGAAAGATGGAATGATTAAAATTTTATTACCGCAATTCCATTGGGAACAACTTTAAAGGCTATAAACGGACATGTATCCCACTCGGTAGATTTTCTCAGAGCTCTTGGGAGAAAATCCTTTAATATTTTTCACAAATTTATGCATACTTACTTTCAAACACACACGCCCCGTTCCTTTCAATGGAACCGGGGACTGGGATATATCCTGTTTTTTTAAAAGAAAGTATACAGATAATTTCCTTTGCTAGGTTGCATTTAGCTTGCTAAAAATATGTTTTACGCTAAGGGCAGTATTCATTTTGCGATACTTTTTTGCTCCTTTTTCCCCTTGCAATCCATCCTTTCACTTAGCCAGTTGCGGGCACAGTAGTTCTATATTACATTACGGCTCGGGCGGATTTGGGGGAAATGTCAAAAAGTTTGCTACTCCAAAAATGAATGCATTTCATAACCTTAGGAAGCGACTCAGTCTACTTATCTACCAATATGCTCCCTTTTTGGCGTCCTCCTTTTCAACCGCACACAAAGACTACGTTCACGTACACACGTATATATATGCCCCATGACTAGAAGTAAAACTCCTTGGCTCATAAATTTCGAATACCAAAAGTCAGAGGAAAAGGACGTCTTTCGAAATTCATAAAATGGAGATTATAATGCACATGTTTTGTACGATGTGGAAGCATGGAGGACTGGTTAAATAGACCAAAGCTCGAATTACCAAACCAGTGTGGAGTACCAAAATCTACCCTGCCTACATATTATACTCTGATATGATGTCCTCCCTCCCTCGCCCTCCAGTGTTTCATTATTATTACAATAACGGTCATGTTTTATGTTTCTTGCATTAGCGGCACAAACCCACAATCCTTTTCTTTTGGTTTTGTGTCAAGGTTCTCCAATTGGTTGTTGTGAGAAGGAAGGGCTTCAGGACATTTCATCTACACATAAATATATTTCGAATACTGGTTTATGATGACTCATCCATGAACTATCATCATCAGTTTTCACTAATAACGCCAAGCGTGGCAGACTATTCTAATGATCTACAAAGTGGTACTTGTACGAAGGTTTACACTTCACAGCTCAGGAAAATATCCTCTTTCTGATTCTTGTTTCTTTTTTGTGTATTTTTTACAATATTTATTGTCTCACAATAAGGGCCACGCCTCAATTTGGATGTTTAAACTTGTGCATTTATAACTTTAGCAATGTAGCATGTAGTACTGTTTGATAACACCCAACATTAGTCTTTCCTATTTTCTATGTCAACTTTATTTTGGGTCGGTGTAGGTCAAGCTATAGTTAATTGGTGTTTGGTTTAGCATCGAATTTCAAACAATACAACGCCCAATGGGTAACTGACNATGGGCAACTGACATGACAAACATTTTGATTGGTCTTTGAAGTTGACCCATTGACCTCGTTAGGGTTAACCGATTAGACTGAAGATCACTTTGGCCTACTTTACGTTTCACACCAGCCAGCCGCACATTGGATCCTCTTTTAGCAGACGATTTATTCAAAAAGTGTGAAGGGAAGCATCACACTCGCAGGATATTTCTCAAGGAAAGTGCTATAGTAGGCCTGGCATTCACAGTAGCAACAATTATGTATGTACGAGAGCTCCTCGCACATCGTTGCTATAAATCCTGCGGGTGGGTGACGAGGATTTATAGCATTTCCCAAGTTCCCCACTCCATTCTTTTCTTTCTCATTTTTCGATGTAATGTAAACAGCGTGCCTCTATTGTTTAGATCGGAGCGTACATTCCAAATCCAATACCACTTGGAATTAGAATACGTATTACATTGCATTGATCCCGTGTTCCCGTGACGCTGCACCCCAGAGTGTTCCACACGCCACGCCAGAGTGTTTCAAAATGAACGAGTCGACTGAAGTGAGTTGAGTTGAGTGGGATATGGTTTAAGCAAACCTCAAGCTTGAGGTAGCGCAGACGGCGGAAAAGTAGAAGCTAAGGTACACACAAACAACACAATGTAGAGAAATGATGGGATACAACCTCATTTGATTTATCAACCATGCAAATCCCATTTGTCCTAATCGAATTCTCACGGTGGAAAGAGAGTCTGAAGAGTGAGGTGGCTGAAAATACTCGTCTCGTCTCCCTTTGCTTCAACCGTCTGTCTGTCCGGGGCACACAACTTCCGTTTTTTCTCCACCGCTCCCTCCCACCACCATTCAATCCAAAAGTTTTAAAGTTGTGATCGACTACCCATCTCCCATACGAATCATACGATCCAATCCCAACCCAATCTTGCCACCAGGTCATGCTTCGAGCTTGGTCTTCTGAACGAAGCAAGGGAATATTCATTCATATCCTTTCATTCGCATCCCATCCCATTTCATGGGATGATGAGGTGCATGAAGCCAATGTGTACCTCCTTGCCTACCATTCTTTCTCTCTGGACCTTGTATTCAATTCAATCTGTCGTGGGGCAGTTGTAGTCCAGCCTATCCTATCGTTCTGAGCTCTGAAAGGATTTTCCGCTGGGTTTGGATTTTTTAATGCACATATACTATCTGACTACTCCAAAACCCTACCCGATTCCAATTACTGAAGAATTATCATGCCAATTTCCGCCGTGCATCCCTCGGAAAGAAAATTATATATCCTGATCCAGCAGGAAACTAACAAATGGAAGAGTCGTCTTGTGAAGTGGAGTGCCACACGATGAGATTTAGACAATATAAAACTGGGGAAATGTTGGCTGGGTTATTAATTGTGTGGCTGGGATACAGAGGGAATCAGTGTGGAAGAGACGAGAAACGATTGATTGTTATAATACAAAAAATAGGAACCAAAAAATATAAAAATGAGACAATGTCTCTTCGAGAGGAAAAATCCAATGTGTAACAGTATCCGCGGACCTCGAGCTCCATGGGAAGTTAAAGCAGTTGAACAAATAGACGGCAAAGCCGATTAGCTATACGATAGGGAAGAAAGTTGGTTTTTGGGTGGGATTCATTCATAAAATGTACGACTGTTAACAAATTAAGAAACTGTCCAACATGTCAATTCCGGATTTATTTTTTTTAAATAGAGGAAATTATGTCTCGACTGAGGATCAGAAGGGAAAACCGCATTGGCGGTTTGGATTTTAGGATTCTTTCTGCAAAATACGACTCTGTTCAACCAAGATGAATGGTGTATAATGGCCTGTTGTATAATTTCGACTTTTCTCTTTCCGCATGAAAAAGCAATTTCTCCTCCGATGAAGCCTTCCGCCCTTTTTCAATTTCCTTGTGGAATATACATAAGTATTTACTATATCGCAGAGGTGGTGTATTAGATATATGAACCAAGAGTACAGTAGGAACGAACGCACCCAAAAACCAACTGCCCATTTCTCCAAGTGAAACCAACTTTGAGTAACATGCAGTATTGATCCATCTTTGTTCATCCAGGTGAACAACCGAATCAAATTGGGTGGAATAATGAGGCTTTCCGCTAATCTTAGATGACCAACTAGGATAAATACCTATATATATGAGGTAGGTGAAGAAGGTGTGAAATATATCTAGCTATCTAATGAAATGAAGGAGCTTATAAATTCAGGCAAGAATTGCTGATCAAGGTACGAGTCACGTGTGTGTCTTTCGCCCCATCTGGGACCGTGATGATAATGATGATGATGAGGAGGAGGAGGATAATGATAATGAGAAAAAGTAATTGATCGCATATGCATTCACGGAGTGGTGGTGGTGGCATGACGGGAATAAAGGAAAATTCACGGTAGCTGCTATTATTATTATTATTATTATTGGTATATATTGAATATTATAGGATAGGATAGGGACAATATATTTAACTCCTTCAAAATAATCGATAAAAATGGTTGTCAGAAGTGGCTTTGTGGGGGTGATTTTGTGGAAGGGGATGCCCATTCATTTCCCTTTCACTACCTTTATTCCAGGCATAAAAAGGCAACTCAGACTTTTGCTTCTTAAACGCCTTAGCCGGCACTATTATTAGGATCACTAGGTGGCACGCATTGCATATCCAACTTATCTGTACATCGACATTCCACTAGTTCATATACTGATTCTTGGTCCGATATCTAACGATAACAACTTTCTCTCAAAACCTGTGTGTGTGTGTGTGTACATCGCTCAGCCTTCTGCTCCTCTATGATGGGCCGATAATAATAAAGGGAGAGTTTCGCAAGGTACGTATATTCATACATATATTATACTCGTATTTTTTTCTTCTTCCCTTTTTGCTAAATCCATCCATACTCCGCATTATAGTCTGTTGGAAAAGAAGCTTGAATTTGGCTATCATCATTACATATCGATCGATCGACTCGGTTTGCTTTAAAAGTAGTTCTCCCTCCTTACTTACGGTTACAACGACTCGAGGTTTGCACGTCTCCCTCCATTACATATCTCCACCGTTCCATTGTGTTCATCTAGTACTTTCTACTTTTTTTTAGATCCTTGGTTGTATCTGTTTTCCCATTAGCTCAAGGTGGTGGGACGTATATACATGGCCCCCACTGGGACACTTTTCCTCTAAACAACCATCTGCTGCGATGCCACCACCGTCATTATCATTATCACCTGGATGGAGAAGAAGCAAAGCAACTATACGCTCTCTCTCTCTCTGACTCTCTCGCCGATGCGATACCGCCTGGTTTTCTCTCCTGCCTTGCTTGGAAAAAAGATGAAAAACGACCTGATTTCCACAAGACAGTAAGGTGAGTAATATCACGCAGAGCATCAGACCAGACCCTACGACGAGCAAGCAATAAGCCCCAAACGAACTGCATTCTTTCCTCCAGCTACCTGTCTCTTTTTACCCAACCAAACCAAACACCTTAACATAATAAAACAGCGAGTCTCTCTCTGTATGCTACTCGCTTTTAGCTTTGTTGACGAATGAGAAATACCAATTCAGAAGCTAACAGCTAGTATATTATATTATGTACCTACATTCCCTGCTGGTTTAGTTAACTACTTTTCTGTCGAGGTTCAGAAGGTATATTATAGAGAGCCAGGGCTAGGTGTACATATATATGTGTATATATAAGGACAAAAGAATTTTTCCCCACAAGGCTTTTCAGGCTTTCCCTCAAGCTCCTTTTCTTTTTACCCTATTTCTTTTATGCGTGTTTGCATAGTCGAAAAGGAGTATTTTTCCCGTTTATTCTTAACGAAAGAAGACATTCGGTTGAGTTTTGGGTGAAATGAACGTGAGCTGGTGGAAGCAAAGGGATCGGATGGTTTTATCTATCTGACATGATGAAGAAAAGTTTCCTTTTTATTCATCTCAACTCGGTGAGCTGGCGATCCTTAGCTTTTTTCCTTTCCTTGCTTGCTTGCTAGAAATAAAGCTCTCCTCCTCGTCCTCCTCATGTGAATACATGCATTGTTGTCTAACCCGCCTGCCTGCTACCCGGTGAGATGTACACGCTACTTACTATAGACCATATATATACCCAAACCAAAAGGAAATAGATGCCTATCGAATCAATCGATCCATCGGGAGGGTATCCACACGGACTAAAAAAAATAATATATAATGGCATTGTGAGCGCTGCTATCTGTGAACTTGTGCATTCAATTCCGTGTTGTACACAAAAAAGCAAACATTGGAGTGGCACTGTCTGTATGTCTTGTGGCATCGTACATCATCGTCATATTGCGAGTGGTTCTATTATTAAAATCCAGAATTCCAGGCTCTTCTTATCGCATTTTCGGAAAAGTCCACATATTCATAACAGGACCATTATTATAGTAGTATAGAAGAACTTCTTGGGAGTTCCTCCGTCTTTAGAGCCAAAAGAAAAGAAGACGCGACTTCATGCTGTCTTCAAAAGGGAAAGCTGATGAGAGGTTAGTACGGATACGGATACTACATGGGAGAATGGAAACATGGAAAGTGAGCGTGTGTGTGTGGAGACCCATGCACATATGCAACAACATCTAATTGTAAGTGAATCTAATGACGTGACCTTATGGTCTACATTGTTGTTACATGTCAGCTTGAGTCTTTCGTGTGCTCACTCTGCACACGTTATGTAAGTAAATATGCACTGTAGCATGTGTCCTCCTGACGTTCGTTCCTGGCTGATTGTGAGTAGAGAAATAAAGCCAATATATAAGAACAGAAAACCCAGTGGCGAAAGAAAGGTCTAAAAAAAGTTACGGGCTAGAAAGAAGGAGAATAACATGTGCAATCAGAGAGAGGGTGAAAGCACGATACTCAAGGAACATATCGTGCAGAGCAGTAAAGAAAGCAAAATCGTTTTTTGGGTTCTTTGAGCCAAACGGTTAGTGGACGAACCTGAGATTTTTTAGTAATGAATAAAATAGGTATGAACTAGTCCGTCATTGTCTCTCCGCTATTTCAAATCTATTCCAGCAACAACGCTGCAGTTTCATATTATGACAATCTATGGCGAGTATGGGGTAGTCAGCTCAATTCTTGAAAGTTGCACGCTTCAGTAGCCAAAATGGCATATACCCATTCTCACACACGTTCGTACCGTGTTCACTTTAAAAGGTTTCTCGAGAGACAGGCTGAAATGTGAAATTCCGGTAATTATAACTACTATGTCATTACAGCGTTTAATGACTGAGGTGAAATGGAACTTTGAAACAATTGTGGCGGAACTATGAACTTGGAACTCGGAAAGTGTAGTGGCATTGGAAAACAAGATGGTTGCTTAAGAATAGGATTAGTAGAATAAAAAAAACTGACTTACCCGCATGCCTCTCCACGGTAGTTCATATCGGGGGATATATAATCGTCGACAAGAAGTGAGTCGTCGTCAACGGTTAACAATGAGTCTGATGGATGGTGTGACCTCTCGATGACAACTGTCGTTGACCCGTGGGCACCTCGGTGATGGCCCAAACCGAAACCATGAAGGCCGGCATGACGGTCAAGGATGATAGTTGGAGAGGTGGGGTGTGAGTAAGGTGCTGCAACCGAGCCGGGCACTGATGAGTAAGGACCTCGAAGTCGTCCATTGGCTAGGCGCAGGGACGGAAGTCGCTGCTGCCATCGTCGGCCATCCGCCCCTGACCTCTCGCGCTCCTCCCTGAAACACAAAAAATGTTCACACTCTGTTATTGATCACCATAATATTTTGTATTTGTACGTACCATCAGCAAAATTTTACGAAACATTCACTTGCTCACTAATTCTGATAATGTTTTATGTGGTAAGAGAGACATGTGTACCGCATCAGTTCAGAGTTATTTGTTAGTGTGCCTATCCTTCCTTAAATCATAGTTATTGCCATTTAGTTATTATGCTAAAGCCCTTGGCGTGACATTCTGCCAATGCTGGCGTACTTTGTAAATAGGTTCTTTTTCTATGCATTTTTAATCAATTGCATGCTCTTGCAGAAAGCTGAAATGACGCGACGTTTTCATTCAAGTTTCCGTAATTATATTATGTAAATCATAACACACATCAGAGGTGATTCACAACCCCCGAGTTTTGCAAAAATTAATTCAGACACGGCCTCTCTGGAGTGATACAAGCCTACTTAAATTTCAAAAGGTCATCTGGTATTCCATGTAGCAATATACTCTTTTTTAGGTGGCGGCTGATTGTGCCATTCTGAAATTTGGGAATTGCTGACTTCAATCCGGGTATCAAGATTCCAGCGCAGCGAGAGAAATTGGATACTTCTTTAGGTATAGCAGGTATAATAATATATACAATATACGAGAGAGAGAGAATAAAGGGGAAGTGCGCGCTATACTTTCTACAGGGATGATGATTGTTAGCAAGGCAGGACTTGTTTGTAGATATTTGTTGTAACCTTATAATACACTCCCCATTTACATTTACAATATCACATCCACATGATCTCCATAAAATCCAATTTCTCTCTTCTTTTTTGTTAAACAATGTAGAAAAGGGGAAGGATTTGTGGAGTCGTTGAGATTTAGAGCCAACAGACAGGGCTAGCATGCACAAATTCCATTCTAAATGCATATTGTGGGAGGGAAATGCAATGCATACGAAACGAAAAGTACCACACACGGAGATTTTCATCATGGTTCAGTGGAGTTCAAAAGGACATCCAGCGAGCGACCGCATTTTTACAACAATACATATCCCCCCGGAAAGTGCCTAGTCTTTTCCCTTCTTTTTTTTCTTCTGGTTTTACAAAATGGATAAGGATTACTGGAATAATATATATCTCGCAACGAGGACATAATATAGTAGAGGAGCGAGTGTGGAGTGGAGTGGAGTAGAGCAGGGGGAGCAGGAAGATGAGATGAGATGAGAAAAGCTTGTCTACGAGAGCTTGAAAACAAGTGAAGAATGCTCAATCAGCAGGACACTATAACAGCTCGAGAGGTACAAGTGTACCATTGAAATACAAGTGAAGTGGTGTGTTCCAGTTAAAACCATCTCAACTGTCGAAGAAAGGCATTGACTAGACTGATGTATTTCCTCCAAGGATCAAGTTCCCCAGTGACAACGTCTATCAACATTTCACGAGACACTTTTCCCAGCTTGCATAGCATTACATACGTTACATTACGTAGCAGCAGGAGCAGGAGCAGTGTTCTTATTCTTACCATCCATCCAGTCTCCAATTCACCCTATCTCTCTCCATCCCACTCTATCCATATCCTTCCCTATTCATCTTCATACTCTTATGCCCTGTGGAAATATTTTTTCCCAGAAAAAAAATCCTATGCATACTTGAGTGAAAGTAGACTTTTTGAAAATTGTATTTCCATATTAGAGATATTATTATATTATGTTTTACAAGGAGCGTACGTACCCTGGTTGGTGGTGATCTGATCTGGTTTGTGTACGTGGTAGGCGTGCACGGTGGACGGTGACGTGACAAGTAATAAGTCACTGAGGATAAAAACCCCTTTTATTTGTAAATGAAGCCGAGTCGAATCAGTCTGGAATCATTTGAAATTTGGGAAACCAAACGTTACAGAGAGAAACCCTTTACAAACAAACCGAGATCCGGGATTCCACGAGGAACAAAAAGACTTTCAAATTTTCACAGCCAACGAACAAATAAACTATCCACAATGACACTGAGCCAATAATCCCACAAAATTTATTTATTTAAATACTTGTTTAAATATTGGAGGTCGGGCCAGGCGGAGGAGAAAGTAAAACACGGGAGGAAGAAGAAGAATAGCAAGAAGAAGAAAGGAATAAATGAGGGGAAGGGAACAACAGGGGAATCATTAATAAATATAAAGTACAATAAAAAGACAGGAAATAAAACCGACTATTTTTTTCTAAAGAACCCTGCTCATGGATTGTCGAGGATGACACAATAGAAGAAATACATTCCGATAAATATATTCACACTTTCCGTCGCTCGTCGTCGCGTCGGTTGCTGCACAGAGCGTATAGGTAGGTAGTCCCGGACGGAGCAGGGACATTAAATTCACTGGTTTTCTATCAGCCTGGCCGTCGTTGTTGTAAAGTAACGTAACGTAACGCAACGGAACGAACCCTTGTTAGTTTAGTTCTAGCTACTACTGACGTACTGCCTGACTGACTGACTGCCTCACTCACTCGCTCTCACTCTTCTCCACTGGCTGACATGACACACTGGCCCACTTGAGTTGGTTGGGCTGCTGAAATAACTCTAGCTCCTTCCGTCTCCCCCCATTCTTCTTCTTCTTTCTTTCACAAAATGCAAAATGTGTCTCTCTCCCTCTCCCTCCCTTCCCCACTTGCTCAAGGAACCCAGCAGCCAAGCCGCCTGCTACGTGAACATAGGAGAAGGTGGCAAGTATTTAGAGAGAGAGACCGTCGTACACACGTTTAAAGGCTGTGTGTGTTCGAGGGAGACGAGAAACTGGTCGTGTTGATCGCATGCAAAGGAGTTTGAAGAAGTAAGTGGAGAAATGGCAAGAGCGAGAGGAGCGAGAGCTACATATATATTCGTATCGTATGGCGAATTTGAGTAAGGAAAGGAAGAAGCAGAGAGCAGCCTTGCACCATCGCCGCCACCATCACCACCACCACGAGTCTCTATTCCCAGTCGCTATATACCCTTCAATACTTGTTATTCGCGTGGAGCTCACTGCTGCTGGAAGCACATTCCCAACCGAAACCCAACTCTCTCCTTTTTAAAGCTCCCCTTCCAACTTCATAATATGCAAGAGTTGTGCTATATTATGAAAGAAAGGGGTCGCTAAGAAAAAGGAAAGACACGATGGCAGCAGCATGGGAAACTCCGAAAAAGTCCGATGAAGGCCTAGCCAAAAGTTGCCGACTGAGATGGCAAGGACAAAGGAGACCTTCGTGCTGAGGAATGCACTACTTTACTTACTACTACAACTACTACTACTATTATTATTATGTGGAAATCTAGGATGGTGGTGGAGAGAAAGAGAGCTCTCTGCTCTGCCTGCATGGACGGACGGAGCTCTCACCCACTCCATCCTCTCCTCTTCTACACACACAACCAGAACCTGAGAAGAACCAGGTCTGTTCGCTGGAATACTACTATTATAGATATGGAGTGGAGGTGGAAGTCAGTCCGTCCGTGATAAACCAGCCAGCCGTTGTTGTCCCGTCGCTCTCTGTCCACACGAGCAAAATACATACCCTCGTCCACTCCACCAACTCTACTTCCACCATACCACCTACCCATCCATCTAGCCATCCACCTCTTTCCACCACCACCACCACTTCCCATCCATCCCATATTGTTCCATAATATTTTTAAGTGCAGTCTAAACCGTGTGACTATGCATGAATAAGCACCGAAATATTTCATTTAATGCCTCGACTCTTCTTCACTGCACACGAACCTACCTACTTACTACTAGTTACTAAAATACATTTATTTACCAAATGTGTGGTTCCATATAGTAGTACGTAGTAAGCATGCATTTATGGACTAACTAGTATCGCTTTTAGTCAATCGGGCCTATATATAGTGTGAGCACAACTCGTGCTAATAATCTCCTCGGTTTCTTGTGTAACTGACACATCCAGCCAGCCAGTTACGTTACGCTGCTGTCCCGGGTGTTCTCCCAAGAAAGCGGAGCGAGCACCCAAAAAGCGATTTTTTGCGACGGAATAAGAAAAGGATGAGGATTAAAATGTGATTGGGGCACACCTTTGCTTTCGAGGGAGCATCGAGGTAGGAGAGGCAAGGAAAGGTGAGGTGAGGCAGAGAGCGAGCGAGAGGAAGAACATAGGACGGGAAAAGGAAAGTTATCGTGGAATGTGAGACGTTGTAAGTAAGTAGCTTGTGTCTTGTGAGTAGGATATAATATTAGTAAGTGTCTAACATGCATGCATACTCTGATTGCGAGTGTGCTCCTTCTTCGTGGTGGTTGTTGGTGACCATGCATATAAATACGAAACTGCTCGGGGTTCCTAGGTATCATCATCAAGAGCCAGAGATATAATGTTAATGCTCCTCGATATGTAGTAGCCATGAAAAAAAGGGATTGTGGAGTGCGCTGAGATATTTCGAGGAGGAAAAGGTTGGATGAATGGAGAAGTATTTTTTGTATGATGCTTCTTCCGCTTCTCGCTGCTACCTGGAATATGTATTGGTTTAAATATTACAGAAGCTATGCTATACTAGGTGAGGTATATGGAATGGCATTCGGAGTTGTTGGGTAAATGGTTGCTGCTGCGCTCGGCTTTTGCATATAAGAGAAACATAATTGTACAGATTTCCTCACACACCGTCGTCTCTCCACTCAAAAACTGGCATAAGCGTGGGAATAAGGAAGACACTGATAAATTTTTTATGTTAAAACTGTTATTTCTTTCCTGTCTGTGGAGGTCTGTCTAGTATCACGCCAGGATGCACTCCGCCTCCTTTCCACAACCATGTACCACCAACTAAATAATATTTCCAACTAGGTATTCTCATTTGTCCTCCTCTCCTCTCCTCTCTTTTCGTTCGCTTCCCCTCATTTCACTGTCATCAACACAGAGAGGAGTTATTGTTCTCGGAAAGAAAATGATACTACGCATAAATTATTCATTGTCCCTGCTCTGAATGTGTCAGCTTTTGAAAACAATTGGACTTAAGATTTTCCGAGCAATTCGTCATCGCCTGTTTAGAAACCATTCACAATGTGACCATTCAACCTTTTCCTCGCCCATGTTTAATCTCGCTTCCACTCTCTAACTCGGCTTAACTACTCGGTAAATATTTAACAAAACTCCTACGTCTGATCCTTCCTTTCCATTGATGGTCTGACTGACTAAGTCCAATACCCAGTAGTTGTGGAGAATAATGAATAACAGACGTTTTTGTATTCAACGTATATAAACACAAATGATATAGCCGGTGATATTTAAAAACAGGGATGCAAAATGCGTAAAATAAGATGTAGCGTCATGCAGATTAGCGACTCTTTTCTTCTTACACCGCCCGCGTCAAGCATCGTCACATATTGTGCAGATCACAAAACACGCATTGATAGTGAAAACTGTGGTGTTGTAGTAGAAAGTTATTTTGCTAGAGAGTCATATTCTGCCTTCTTTTGTAATAGGAAACGGTTAGTTTTTCTTTCAATTTAATGCTCGATGCTTCAAAGTACGCACTCCAATTGCAGGACATCAAAGGAGAGGAAGCCCAGAGGAGCACACCGTGCTATGCTGGCAGAAGAGCAGGCAGCACGTTACTGCTCAGTTTTTTTTGTATTATAACGTCTACTCTCTCTCACTTTTGTATTCTTTTTGGAACAGGGAGTTTCCGGCTTTAGTGGTACACTATTATCAGATTTTCATCTCGACATTTCCTTTTCATCCACCCATCCCAACCAACCATTCAGCCCATGCCATACAACAACCAAAACTCTCGTCTCCTCTTGCACGTTCATTCATTCGGTTTCGGCTTCTTCATTCATTCTTCTCTCTCGAAAAAGTAGGCTACGTGGAGTCCCCCTCTCTTCGGTCGCCTGACTCAATCTTTTTCTTTGGCGATACGATACACAAGCGACGGAGAACAAAAAGCCCTGTTTATGTCCCCGTCTCCGTGTACCTTTTACTTTTTCACTTTTTTTGCGAACGACGGAGAGCAGAGCAGCGCCGCGCCGTACGGGATGGATACAGTGTCTGTTTTTGTTGAGAGAATGGCAAAATGACGTACCCCCATGAAATTCAGAACGGAGCTCGGATTTCCTGTCCTAATGGCGTTTTCCACAGGAAACTTTTTCGTCTTCATCTCTGATCATTTTCAAAAGTATATGGAAAGAGAGCGAGCGCACCGCATTATAGAGCCTTATTTTTTCCCTTCGACTACACTTTCATTCATTCATAGCATGACGTCAACTTTTCCTACTTGAGATGCCCGGCTTTCTTTCTCCTCGATCTCCACTTACTTTTCTTACGATTTGGTATTTGGTTTCGTCCGCCGATCCCAAGCAAGCAAGCAAGCCTGGCTAGGATATTTCGATAAACGGGACTCTACATCATTATTGAAAGAGATTCGGCCATTCCTGTTTCCATTTCCACAGAAAAAAAATACAGCTTCCAGGAATGGGGAAAAAGTGGTCCCTTGAGTCATATCTCGTTTTGTGGAGAATGCCAATTATCCCCACAAACCCAAGCAGCGACGCTACCCAATACCCATATACACATGACGCATCCACTTACTTACGGTTTACAAAAGACAACTCATACTCTAATTGGAAGGAAAGATGAGGACGAGCTGATGTTCACTCCCTCACTCCACTCTGCAATGTGCTCGCGAATGGAAGAATATGTCTGCCTTGCCTTCTCTCTTTGTCATTTGTCTCCATTCATCTGCATCGGGCCTCGAGCCCCTATTTTTCGGGTGGTGAATGAATGCAGATCAATGTCAACGTCAACACCCGGACATGCTTTTCAACTTTTAAGTAATTTCCTTACGCTACGAACCTTTTCCCTACAGTCAAAGAAAATTGAGGCAGTGCTGACAACGGACATGGGACCGTTTGGTTTTTGGTACCAATCCGTACCCGGAGCGAGCGGAGAACTACTACGTCAGTCTCAGACAGTCAGTCAATGCGAGAACCACCCACACAAACTTGACAGGAAACTTCCAAGAATTTCTATTTTTTAAAAGGACGGAGAGAGAAACAGCAGCAGCAGCCCCTAGCCACAGTTCCTAATTTAGTTTGGAGACAAAAGCTCAACGTATCTCTCCAATCTGAATTTGACGCTATATGGATGGACATATCCTCCCCAGAGTCACAAGTCTCAAAAGATCCTGTGTCAATAGCCAACAGCGACAATACTCCCTCCCCCACACTGACGACAGAGCTGACTTGGAGGCTGCTGCAACCTCGGGGGTGAAAGTAATGCGGGTGGTCAAATATATTATGTGGGACTGAGGAAACATTAAAATCATTCCAAACACAAAAACCAGCAACTTTTCATTTCATTTAAGTTTCGTAAAAACAAAATTCAAAATAATGTGACCTGACTAATGTAAGACTTTATGCAGTTCTATTCCAATTTAAAAAGGATTTAGTGGCAGGGAAAAACAAAAAGGACGTATTTAAATGCAACAGAAAGTCTCTTTTAGACCATTTTATTAGAAAATATTAGAACACAATACGTGAAAACTATTTCAGTTTGGTTTCCTTTCCTATACAATCAACTGTAGGCATTGGGTTTCAAGCATTCGTTGACCCACAAGAGGCCGGGGTCAAAGGTTAACCGCTGACTTTACGTACATTTTTTTCTTTCGCATAAATATAGCGTTTGTCAGCTTACGAGGAGTTGATGAGTTATATTATCCCTTCTGGTACATTGCTGATCGATATAATGATATGTGATACGTAAGTTCAAATATGCTATCGCCTTGTCGTCTTACATCTCTTGCGAGGAAATATTTTATGTGCATTACAATTCCATTTAGAGTATGAAATAGATTAAATAAGCGTTTTATGTCACCGCCTCTTCGGATCACTCCCTTTCTCTTAGAGAGATACGCACGGAGAAAGTGGAGTGTGTGTAGCAATCTTGGCAGCCTCCTGCAGTGCACTCTGCTTGCATTTTCACAACCACTCTCTCTCACATGCCATGCCTAAGCCAAGCCTATATACATTCCATCCATCCACACACTATTCCACACTCCACGACACACAATAACCCCATGCATGCCATGCAATAATGCCCTTTAAGTAATCCATACTATAATTCGATAAAGGAATGTGCGAGGCATCGTCACATACTTAATTTAGGTACATATATCATTTGGCCATGCCATAACAAGCGACAATTTTTTTTTTGCTTATCGATTCCCAGTTGATAACGAGCGAAAAATGGAGATCGAGAACAAGAACATTCTCCACTTTCTCTCTCTCTCTCCTTTTCTCATTCTTCTCTTATTATTCCCATTGTCAATTTACCCCCAAACGTGACTCTTTTCATGGATACACATCCCATTATTGCAATGAATGTGACACAAAACTCCCATCAAAATAGTAGAAAGGATTACTTTTCACTTTCCCGTTGTGATCCATAGGAAAAAAACTGCTGGTTTTTGCTGTGCCACTATATTGTATATACTATGTGCTCTCAACTCGACAATACGAATAGCGAGCTCTGTTCACTTTTTTCCAAATAAAAGTATATAGTGCCACCAGCTGTCATTGTCCCTGTACACATGACTGAAACGCCTGAAACACAACACGTTTACTTAAACCGACCCTTTTTTTGCCTCTCTGTGTTCCCTGCTATTAGGTCGGCGCTCGCAATAACACTTTTTGTATGCGGATTATTGCGGATGGTAATTTTTTGTGAGGATATTGAAAAAATGCTTCAGATTGGACTGGAGTTTCCACATTTTGTCATGGGAGGACGTGTACCTCAAACATTGGCACAATATTTGTTGTGAGCAAGTGAGGATACCTACTATATATGACTTGTGTGTGTGCCTATTAGCATTGGACCGTCACATTTGTCAAATAATCCTTGTAAAAACTGTGCATATACGAACGAACACTTGCGCCAGGCTAAAGTTAAACATCTCAAACAATTTAAAGCCTATGACATGAAATACAACGTGTATTCGTTGAATAGAGGGAAAAAAGTGTAGATTTTTATGGTGACACAGACTTATTGTCCACTATTGGCCAAATTTTCCCTCAAAATGTTTGCTTCTTCTATTATTGTAGTATTTTCAGCGAGACGGGATTTTGGTGGACAATGGAAACGGAGTTTCTCTCGAAAAATCGACACGAGCAGACAAATGCACTGGTTGGTTGGCTGTGTGAGTAAAAAAAAGTAACAAAAGTATAGGAGCGGACTTTGGGTATTAATAGCCGTGTGTAACTGTAAATGTGTAAGAAGATGGCATGTGGAGCGGGCAACTGACTGCTGAACTGATATATATACCGTCTACTAGTGTAATGTGGAGGTCACTTTCTGTACTCCTCCTTACGCTGCTGGTGAAATAAATCGATGCANCTGACTGCTGAACTGATATATATACCGTCTACTAGTGTAATGTGGAGGTCACTTTCTGTACTCCTCCTTACGCTGCTGGTGAAATAAATCGATGCAAAAGCGGACGCCGTTTTTATGAGGCTATCATGCTCACCGATTCAGTGCATTTTCTCTTTTGTGCGCTAAATGGAAAATGTCACTGGAGAGGTCTACGGCATTTCTCTGACGTAACATTCACGTTTCTCTTCTGTTGTACGACGTACACAGCAGCACGTAGTCAGTCAGTCAAGTCAGTAGTCAATCAATAGTTCACCAACCAAAACTTATTGCCTGCTGATTCTGTTCGTCCGATTACGTCAGGCAAAAAAAAGCCAAAGAACTACTCTGCCAATACAACGATATTATTATTATTATTATGTTATGAATGTTGATGGACTTTATCGTGCCAGGCTCTTATTCATTTCATCGAGAAAAAAAACACTTTAAAAACAAGTGTAGGTGTAGTGTAGAGTGAATGAATGTCAGAGTGAAAGTCAAGTCTGGCTGGCTGCTGCTAAAAGCTAAAAGAATGAATTAAATGTCCATGCACCACTCGCTCGTGCTGGTGCGTTTGCTTTGCCGTAAAATCCCCTAGTTTGGAAGTATAATGTCCCTTTCCTCGACTCGTTGAATTGAATGGCAAATTCCAGCTAGGCATTTTCCTTCTCATAATTAATGAGAGATTATACAAGGGAGCTCAGCTGAGTATTTTTTATTTGCATGCCCTACTGCCTCCTTTTATACAAGACGTGCAATTAATGATAATAATAAGTCAGTGTTAATTAAGTTGGGAAGCACAGAGCAGAGAGGATCTAGGCAAGGACGGAGGGAAACGTGTGAACCATTCGAAAAAGCAAATAAGCCAGTTAGCTAACTTATATTATACATGTAGTCGTATACCGGCAATTGTAGGAAGGAGCAGAGTCTTTGTTCACACAAGATGATAATATTATCCACACCTGCAAACCCATATTATTAACAAGCATAGCCGCTGTGCATACATAAATAAAATTATGTATGTATGCGTGTTCAGGCACACGTGTATCCTGTTTTAATAAAAAAGGAGCAAGTCGGGCGTGAACTTAAAGTTAAAGGCTTGAGTGGGAACGGGAGCAGCGTGGGACGACTAGCCCGGGATGGGGGAAAACTAATGTAAGCAAGCACAGAGGGAGGAAGAAGCATATAAGAAAAGGTTAAGAGAAAAAAAAGGAGTACAAGTAGTGAGCGAGCGAGTGAGTGAGTGAGTGAAAGTAAAGTAGCTTGGGAGAAGTAGTAGTAATAATAAGTAAGCCATGCCATGTGTACACTTTGGTAGCAGCACTACATGGTAGACGTAGTTAGTGGAAGTAGTGGAATGTTTAGGACGCAATGATGTGGTCAGTGGTGTATGTCTACACACGAGAATTACACTGGCTTTTTCTTGTACAACACTCCTCCGTATACTTTCTCTAGGAAGGGTAGGGAACGCGCTAACGTGACATGAATCTCCGAGTTGGAGAAAGCATCATTCTTTTAAGCACTATTAGAAGAACATGGAGCTGAAAAGCATGGAGGTATTATTGGCATTGTACAAATCCGCCTTGTACAGGTTTTTAAAGCCTTTTTGGTCCGCTAATTGGAATTATTCCCTACCAAACCAAACCATGGATGTTTTTCAGTCTCTCCTGGTTCTACCTTTGAAAAAAAAGATTATATTCAACTCTCAACCCACACAAGACAAAAAAGTTGAAATAAAGTTATTCATTTCATAGATGGACTATAAAAAAACAGGAGTGGGAAGTAATTGGGTTTTCGCTGCGGCTTTGGATGCTCTGGAGGAGAAATTCATTACCTGCATATTCGATTAAGGGTTTCCCCAAAAGAATTAAGAGAACCGGTAGTGGAATAGGTGAAACTATGTTTGCATTGCGGTCATAAATCTACATGTCTATGCATTAATTAATAAATCAACAAAACTGGGAGTGGGTAGTAGCTTCACGGACGCCGGGCAGGCAGTATAACGACGAATTTTAAATGCATTATTGTGTTGGGGTTTGGGGTAACAGGAGAACCAAACTATTTTATGAATTGAATCCCCTTGTTTTGTGTTGTTATGCATGAAGGTAAGTGCATCACTAAACTAACTAATGTACCCTCAGTTCTGTTCTGGGGGTTCCTTTATTCGCTCGGAAAAACACATACATACATCCCGTATCCCGTGGTCGTAGTTGATGGTATCTAGAGCGTATCAGCAGCATGCCAACTATTTCACAACTCATCGTCGATTATAATATGCTTTAGGGAACAAAAGGAGAACAAGAGAGTGTGGAGTGTGTGTAAAATGCGGAGGAGAATGTTTCAGGTTATCCTCTTATCCACAAGAGTGCAAGTGTAACTGTCTGCATGCATATCATATGAGCTGTGCCCCGAGTTTCACGGGGGTAGTGAGAAATGAAAGTGGAGCGGAGGAAGCTTTTAGTAAACTAAGTTTTCTTGTCTAATGACTCCCCCAGAGATACCCTGAAAAAATCCGGAACAGAGGCGAAAAACAGTAATTCAATTCAGTGAGAACTATCCTACGCTGCACTACGTACTCCACCACCACCGTCTTTTTACTATGTGCATAAAACACAACTTTTATTTTCGTTTTATCTAAAGCAGTAAAATACTCTTTTTTCCCCAACCTACGGTACTGACTGTCTGTGAGTCAGAGTGTTGGCCATGTTGGGCTGGTCGGGTTCGAGAAGGGACGTTCTCGTAGATGCATGCATACATAATAGTAATAACAACATACGAAAAGGAATATGTATATTCGTGCATTCATTCCCGTCTAGTGTACTCCACGGAACGGTTGATTGAATCACACGACGAGTGGGTCTTGATCAAAATACAACCATCCTAAAATGGTGCCACTACTTCTTTGGCATGCTATTATCCCGAAATCTCTGCCGGGCTGAGCGCGAGAAGTGAGCACAGACTTAAAGATTGACTCAAAGACTGTGTGCTTGTAAATTGAAAAATTGCAAAAACGCTGTGTATACTTAAAAGCTGTAGTAGTGCTTGGAGTGGAGCGAAGAAAAGGGGAAATGGTGGAGGGAACTCCTAACTAAGAACTGACCTAGTTCTATCCCCTATTACGAACCGGAAAATGCCGTATAACCGAATCGGAAATAATTCCAATCTTTAATTACTCCAACCCAATTATTTGGCGTAAATGGAAAGTCATTGATTTTCCGATTGAGTGCTCGCATCTTCATTTCCGAGATACTTGTACAGATACATGTCCATAATTTACCGGGTTATATACAGTTGGGTTTGACGGGGAAAAACTGCATCGCAAGGTCATTCGGAATGAATGAGGGTGGGTAATTTATAAATACGTTTCCCGACACCAGAAAAGGGAGAAAGGAGGGTACGGGGAAAAGGAAATGGGTGCCCCTATCCATTTATCTGTGCTAACAGTCAAGCAGCTAGCTAGTTACAAGCTTATTGTGAATTCATATAATGAAGGTAGACAATGGGAAAATATTATGTGTTTCCAATGATTACCTCTGCTTCCACCACCAGCACCGCCACGAACCAACGTCAGCAAGCTTGAAGAAAGTGACTAAAGTGTAAAGGATATTACCAACCGAATCACTGGTCTGGTGGGAACAAAACAAAATAAACACACTTTCTGCTGCTGGTGACTTGTTCTTGCTCCCTGCTTCACATTAACCTGCCTCCACACATTCTAAAGGCTAAAGGATTTTGTTCAGCTCAGCGAACGAGGACGACGAGGACGACTGTCTGCTCTGTTGAGCTTCTTTTCGTTTCGTTTCAGGAGGCACACCACCACTACGAGCAAAAGCCTTGCAAACAACTCGGAATAAATATCCCAACTTTTACTTTTAGTTATTCAACTGTTTAGAGGGAGTTTTGCATTTTGGCTTTGTCAACAGCTTTAAGTTTCCTTCCGGAGTTTTTGGGAATATGCAACCGCCGTGAGTTAACAAGATGTTGCCACACTCACACCACACAACCAAGTCAGAAAGAGTCATAAATCATGACATATATTTTATTTCAGCGAGGAAAAAATTGCTATCAGGCAAGACAAGACTGAGCTTTTTTCCTGGAATATATTTACATGTCCCACGACGCCGCACCACCACCGCCACCAAACGATCACTTTACTACCACTTTCATATCTTTTTAAAAAATAAAAATGGAGGTGTATATATTTTTGGAGTGGTGGGTTGCTAATGTTGCTATTTGGCCAACCCACACTTTTCCACACTCAGCCGAAGCTTTGTTACACACTTTCCCTCCAAATTCCTTTTTACATTATATAGTGCAAAGTTTCATTCATTCAAGATACATTTCCTTGTCAGATATTGTCTGCTATGTCCTGTTTCATAACTTGATCGCAGATTAGAGGCTCACTGATTTCTCTCGCTCAGCCGGAAACATTTAATAGCTATCCACATTGAGTCAAAATGTATTTCTGGGAAAGAGAAGAAGATCCCTTGCACTCACTCTCGTAGCATCATCAGCAAGGACAGAACTCGATTACGTCCGCCGTAGAAAGTGATTTTTTGACAGCAAGCTTATGACTACCGCAACACAATACTAAAATGTGCAAAATCCGATAAATTCAAATGGAACGTCTTTTTAGAGGACAAACAACAATTGTGACATAATGTGCTCCTCCACCTTCTCCTCCTGCAACCCTTGGTACACTTTCTAAATTAGACGGCAAGATATTCCTAGTTAGATCCAAGGGTGACAGACCAATCGACAATGGGAAAGAATCATATTTGGAAATGACACAAGTTTGAGTTGCGGTTCGGTTGGGAGCAAACCAGAGATTTTTTATATCTTTTTCCCCTCTCTGATAATTTCAGGCTCCTTTACTTACTGCTACGCTAGGTGCTCGAGGCTTTTAGGTAGTAATGAATTTCCCCACTAAAAATAACACATTTTGATTTGCTCCCCTGGTGGAAACGGGAGAGGAAAGTTGGCAAAGGAGAGAGAGAGAGAGAGAGAGAGAAGACTGCTGCTTTGCTAATGAGAATATGTTGTCAGCGTGTCTCCATGTAATTTAAATTGACACTGATGTACAGACGTTTCACTCCTTTCTTTATAGGTTTTCAAGAGTCACTACACCTACTACGACTACTCGTACGTACTCAAGTTCAACTTGTTTTAGCTCTCTTCCACATTTTTCACTTGGCTCTCAAGAGGCACGCCACAAAAAACTTTTTTCACCTTTCTCCTCTCTCACTCTTTTTGGAGGAGGGAGGTTGGTCGGATTTAGCGGGAGAGATGACGACATGCCCGACGACGACACTGGGACTGACTGACTGACTGACTGCGAAGCAATATAATGATGATGATGATGACGATATGATATGATATTATTACAGCGAGTCAACTACAATTTCAGTTGGAGTGTGTCGATCAAGTGGCTGAGTGAAAGTTTGAATTGAGCGAGAGCGAGAGAAAGTTGATGAGTGAGAGAAAGTGTGGAAGGAGGCAAGTTGAAGAAAGATAATTTGAAGGAGAGTGGAATCTTTTTTCTTCTTGTAGCACAAGCCGCACGTTTCTCAAGTTTTCTCGAGTCGATGCCAGCCTGCTACGCTAGCTAGCTAACCTGCACATACACATCAACGGAGACAGCAGGCAGGGGAAAGAGACTTTCGAACCTGGTTTGATTTGATAATGTTAGCGAGAGAAAGTCGACGACGACGACGGAGACTAGGAGGATCGCACAGACCGAGGAAGAAGACGGGCTGCATGAGAGTGAGCGAGAATGTCTGATGGCCTCTGTCTTTACTTGGTGGATTTCCCGTGTCGGTGAAATGGAATAAGGCAGCAAAGAGGAGGCAGAGGAGTGGAGAGGGATGCCTATAAATCGAGCTACATATCATGTGTGTGGGCTCCAACCAACACATTTCTGGTCAAGTGGAGGAATGAACAGAGAAAATACATACTGATTATTGCCAGTAGTCAGTGAAGTGAAAGGATATCTCCACGTGAACTTATGCACAACATGGTGTCGCTCTCCCGATAACGGGGCCATAATGTAATGCACGTCATGCATCCTCGCACTTACACGCTATTTCTTATATTACGACGCTAGTGAGAGTTGTGTGAATACCTATAGAAAGTAAACCAGTCAGTATAACGTCCTCATATTCCACATTCTACCTTAATGGGAACATGATGCATGCCAAATGAATAGAATAATGTGGCATTTCTGGCTGACTAGGGAGGGACGATAGCTAGCTATCTCACATGTTTTACTTTCTTTCTCTACGCCGCGATTTTAATATCCTCTTTGAACCCTGTCTAGGCTAAGTTCAGATTGAATGTCATTTTCACTGCCGAGTTTGCTTAAAACAGAAGGGGATAGTTTTCCAATAATTCTGCTTCAAAAATTTTAATGCTAGTACTGCTACTCAACAAAAATCTGGCATCACCACGATATTCAGGATCACCCTAAAAGGTCTTCTTGTCCCAACTATCTTTTCTGTTGGGAGAAACCAATGCCATATACACTTTCGAGTATGGATACCTGCACAAATCTCGTATGAAAATACAAACAAATATATATTATTATATAGCCTAGCCATAGGGTAGGACACTGCGAGTGTGAGTGATTGGCAGGATAAAGAAGAGAGGAAAGAGGAACTTTTTCGTACAACCATCAAAACCAGCGTTTTTGTTTAACACAATAAAGAGTTTTTTAACAATAACAAGATACAGCGTTATTCAATGAATGCTAATAGGGATAGTGGTGATTTATTTGCCTTAATTGTAAGTGATACTACTACGTGTACACTAAAAATTCAAGAACTTTGCTCTATTTGATTACGATTACTAAACTGATAAAAAACGAGCCATTATTCATGCTAGCACTTACTATCAATAATATCATAAAAGATGGAACATGGAACAGCATCTTGATTTGTCATGTATGAACTTTTAAAGGCCAGAACAAGTACAAGATGGATGAGGGAATATGAGCCCAGCAGAAAAATGAATTCGAATGAAAGGAAGCAAGGGGGACTGTTATAGGATAGCTAGTTAGTTTTGCTATAATGATAATAATAATGAAAATAATGGATGCCACCCACGGAGAAAACTTTTTGTGCTGCTTGTAGAGAACAGTTTAGTATGTCGTCATGATCTATGATACCACTTCTAGCCTACAAGTCTACTTTCAACTTTTACTATTACGACTTTTATCGGCAACTACTTCCTATTATTATACATTTTATTTATTAGTACACTCTGAGACAATAGCCGCTCCCTTGTTAGTGGGCAGGAACCTATATTGTGTCCTGTCGGAGGGTTTTGAGTGGCTCTGTTCTCCTCGGTCTCGGTCTAGAACAAAAAAGAAGGGCGAAAAAGCACGTTCGAATTGCCCGTCGTCCGTCGTGGTGAGTACTACCGAGCTTATTGTATTGCAATACCATTCCTTTCTCGTGATGACGTAAATTGAAACGAATTTGAGTGCAATGTAAATTACGAGATATTTGAATTACACTTCCAGTTCCAAGTTTCACCAGAATAAACAAAAATTCTATTTTTACCCATGTTGACAACCTAGCCAATATCTGCTGTCCTTCCTGTGGTGTGAATTGAGAATTATTTTGGTAAACTGAATTTCAGTGAATATCTACGACTTTAGCTCCTAATGCTAAACTTGTTCATTATTGTTAAATCACGTAACAATGCAATCCATCCTTCGACACCTGAGAGACGTTCTTTGTCAGCACCCTGCCAGTATTCAGATATGATGTGACAGAGTGAAGGAACCACGATGGCAATTTTATTTCGAAAGAAAAGAAATAATTCTCTTGGACATTTGCACCCATACATGCATTGTTTAGAGTGAGCAGAACCACGAATGAGTGGAAATATGTGACTAGACATGGCAGGAGGAGAGAAAAAACCGGTTAAGTCTCAGTTTCTTTTTTTTTACATTTTCTCTTTTGCTGGCTGGCTGGACGAGTGAAGTGTTCAAGCATTCGACATTTGCTTTTTACGTGGTAGACAGCCAAAAAGAGCTTGCATTCGAGTAGCATATCAGCCAGCAGCAGTCCATCCATTTTTATTTACACTCTCAGTCTCACTCGCTAGTTCGCTTGCTCGAGAAAAATGAAGTAGTGAATGCACGTTATTCTTTCTGATAGTTATAGACACTTATGGGGAGTTGTTGTGTTTCTGTGATATTTCAAGTGAAAAGTGTGTGTTAGTTTCCGATTAAGTGCAGGCAGGGCAAAGCATTTATAGGAATGCACAAATGTGGCCCATATCCGGCGTCGTTATCTGGAGTAAAAGCCGGCTATGAATGGTAAATATTATGCTAATGTGACTTGCCTCCAACCATTCCATTCCCCTTAACCTCACACATGATATTTATGAGTTTGTGTGAGACTGGTGCTTATACTCGTAAACAACTCCTGTGTGGTATAAGAAGCTGCTAGCGTCCCTGTCAAAATGCTTCAAGAAATTTCCCCTTTCGTCCTCTCCTGGTCTTTGGAACCGGGAAATACTGGTGGTATGTATAGCTATGTCTGAAATGATTCTGTCCGTCAGTGTGTCCGTCGATCGGCCCATTATTTCCCAGAGACTCCCATTCATGCAGAGACAGGGTGAAGCCCATTATGAATTTATATGCTCAACTGTTTACAACCTTTTTGGCTCACAAAGATGGTTCAGCCAGTGTAGTTTATAACAAATAAACATATAGTAATAATAGGTGACAAATTTAGGCGTTTAATTAAGACACACACACACCTGCAGACATTCTGGCTAATCACAATCATCCCTGTTTGACCTTTCAACAACTGACACGAATTGGTACACCTATCCGCATCAATGAAGCAAGTTCCATCAGAATGGAGATTTATTCATGAACAATATACTAAACTTGACTAGAACCACAGGGATAAAGCGCGGTACTTCTGTACAGCATTAAGATAACCTTTCCCCGTTGATTCTTTTTCTTCCCCAAAAAGTACTGTGGTGTTGAGTTATAGTATCGTGGGTGGTATTGCAGTCGTAAGTTTTTCGGGTCCGTTAACATTCCTTCTACCGAACAATACAATCCACTGGATATTATTTCCACCATCCAGCATATTATCAAACGTCGCTGCCCACAGTATGGATAAATAAATATAATAATACGGGCTATAGTGATAGGTGGTGAGGCTGAGACTACACTATATGGTTTTATTTATTGTGAGGTGGTGTTGGTGGTGGGTGACTTTGTGACATCACTTAAATCCATTAATCCATTACGGAGCCATGTAATGTGCGGGGTAATATCCCATATTGCCGTATATTATTATGCTATTTTTCATTCACATCTAGAGTCAAGACTGCACTGTCTTTTTTTATTTTCACATTTAAAATTTTTAGCACACATCAGCAAACAGGTGTAATACAAGCAGACCACCAAGGGGAAACATGGGTGTCTAGAATTCTATACGCTCCTCCATTCACTCGATCCACTTTTTCCCCAGTTATGCAATAAGTTGCATGTTTTTAAATTCCCATTTCGCATTCGTGCGATTTTTCACGTATTCCGTGTAACTGGATCGACTGATATGCACACTGGGACTCTCGCTCGCCAGCCAGCTCCTTGATCGAGAAATTCCAACTTTTCAGGAGGAGGAGGATAGACACACACGTCAATGGAGGAGAATAGCACATGTCAAGGATGCGATCCCGATCCCGGCTATCCAGGCCAGCATTGATATATGAAGTTGAGTTGAGCTGAGTGCAGGGAGAGGAGAGCAGAGCTGAGCAAAGACAAGTAAAAGTGTTTAAGCTGAATTTATCCAAAAACCACGCACGTACTCACTAGAGACTTCTTGGAGAAGAAGAGAGTGAGATGGAGAAAGAAAGGGAAGACGAATTTCCCGGAGCTTAGGCCTGTATAATATGCATGTTTAACATGTTTCCCCACTACCAAAATACTATACATATATCCAATCCCAGCAGCTTTTCCTCTTTACCAATAATAATCTACACTCTTGCAATGGATACTGTTTTGCCTTACCATTCGATTCTATAAATACGGGTGGGCAAATGTGTAGCATCTATTTTCTATACAGGGACATCTTTGAGTGTATACATTTCTTAAAATGAGAATTCTAATGCTAAACTAACAAACATAAACACCAGCCGTTTTAAGTAATAACTCGCTCAACCCGGCAATTCAATTATCCCAGGCATGCTCATATAAGTACATGTGTAATGGAATTAGTTGTGCAAATCTTTCAACTTGCAATACAAACTTACAAACTGCAAACACTGGAGGCAAACGGAGGCATCGCTTTAATATTAACATGTTCTAATGGCACATGTCAAACACTTTATAGAAAACAGATGTTGGTAAGTAATTGAAAAAAGTACACACAGAGAACCTTATACACACTTCAACACTCCGACCGAGCTGAGAACCTCCAATTCTGCACAATTTCATTCGCCTTTCTGAAAATGAAAAGGAGTCAAAGGGGAAGTGTGTTGTGGGTTTGCAAAAAAAAATATCAATGTATCGTTTCAACTTGAACACATTTCATTCCCTTCAGAACAGCCGATCCCCTCTCCTGCAACCAAAAAACCTGTAATATAAAAGTTTCCCAGAGTTTTTCTTGCTCGACCGTTGGTTTTGGGGTTCCTTCCCTCCTTTCCCTGTCCCTGTATGTATGCCAGTCGATATACAGGAAGACTTTCAAGTATGTTGAAAGGAAAAAGATGAAAAATAGAGGAATTGTGTCAAGCCTTGAGTTTTCTATTCATTTCGGTCGGAGATATTATGTTAAAATGGAATTCACGGTGTAAAAAGCGAGGAAGAAAAGTAAGTGGTTAGTCTGTTCCGAACGTTTGGTTCCTTTAATATTCTATACCGAAAAGGAATTTTTTGTCTGTGGGATGATGGGAGTGGAGTGTGGGTAAGCTCGCATAATGGCGGACGGTATTTGTCCAATTGGATTGAAAAGGTCGCCGAAAGCAGTTGCCTAACAGTATTATATACCTTTTGTTGAGAAACTATCCTAGTGGATGATTTTTAATACTTTTTGGGACTCGCTCCACAAACGTGGCACTTCACGCGTGACTTTGACGCTTAAAAGGTACCGGTTGATGTCCACCGTGAAATAGCAAGCAGTTACGTGGTGTATAATGCTTTCCACCGCAGTTCTTCGAATATCACACTGCATGGGTTCCACAATGTCAAAACGACAAAGAGCAAAACAGAGTATACATTAAAAGTCAGGTTACGGACGGACAGTTAGTATACGGGCAAATCAGTGCACTTTAACTTTTCTTCGGTGACAGTTTCGGTTTGGATGGACGTACGTCAATGCTCAGCACTGCCCTCCAAACACTGGAGACAATTTACAATAACTTAAATAAAAATGTCAACGCAGGAAACTTTTAACGAAAACGTCACTTTACTGAAGGTACCATTTTAAAGGTCTATTATTTAGGTCAATGAATTTAATTTCCCAAAAAATCAGCATAATATTGTGTACCAAAGAACTTTCTCCCAATTCCACATGAATAAATATTGTCCCCGGAAATGAGCGTCTTATAACTTTAGAAATTTAATGGTATATGTTGAGCTAGTGTTTATCTGAAAGCTGCAGGCTATCAATTTCAGCGAACAATAAGCCCCTATTTTGATATGATTGATTGATTTCATAAATAGAATGCATTGTGCACGTCACACTTTTGTAGGTGCGGCTCCTATTTAGCTTCCTACTCTGAGAAAAACTCTGGACCTTTACACAACCAATAATAACCACCTTGTGCCTTACGTGAAGTAGTGCAGACAGCGGTAGTTTGTTTAGTATGGCGGCTCATTTGTCTTCCGCACCAAACTCGGCATCCCGACACACAAAAAAAACTTTGTCTCTGTTGGATTTTGTAGTCCCCTACTTCAAGCATAAATCTCAACCCGGTTGCGTCTATAATATTTCTTGTTGTCTGTTTTAGGTATCTGATACTGATATGTGATACGTGATGTACGCGACACGGGCCTTCTTGCTTGTTTGTTGGGGTATCTCATCGAAATCAGTGCATCTCCCATGAACATTATCATCATTTATCAAATCGGCTAAGTAATTCCCGAATGAGATATGAGCAATATTCGCATTTCAGCTCGGGTTTCCCCCGTCGATGACGATAATAATTATGACAGGGAGAAAAATGAGTTGGGGAAAGGCATAGTTGTACACAGAATGCCAGTTTCGCATGCAATAATCATTATCATTATGCTTAAGGCTGTCAGAACCAAGACCGGAAATGAGTGGTTTTCATCTGTACTAAAGCTACACGTAACATAACGGAACGATTATCTACGTGATTCTCGCTCAAGGTGCAATTAGATTCCGAAAACAAGCACACTTCATATACGCTCCTGCCTGCGAAGCTATCTCACCAATTTCCCACACAACTGCTTTTGCAGAGAGGCACACATGAGAAATCGCATTTGGAAAATCATTTCCTAACGCAATTATATTTCATTTTGTTTTCACAATCCTGCCTGCATCTCAACTTTAATTTCTCTTTATCCCCCGTCATCATCATCATCACCACCTTGATAATTTTGCCTTGCAGTTTGGTGTTGGATTGAAATTCCCTTGTAATCGATTATGTGATTTTGAACAGGACTCGCATATGTCCAAGAGAAGTTGATGAGATCCCCTAGTAAAAGTGAACGTGCTATATTTTTAGAAAGTTAGTTGGGGAGCACAACAATAAGGACTTATCCAGTACCATCTTCCGTCTTATTAGCAAACACTTTTCACTTTTCTGCCCACTCTCTGGATACCCAAAGAGTATTTCGAAGAATTCTATTTTTAGGAGTTGCTTCTATAACCGGAAAGTGCTTCCGGCAATGTAAAAGATTAAAGTTTGTGCATTTCTAGCAAATGTTTTAGCAAAATCAATTTACTTACGATTACTCAACTATTGCATACAGAATGCATAATCGTACAACGCTGACTATTTGATACAGCTGAAAACGTCAAATGTCAAAGTAATAGATACAATTGTCTTGTATTCCATAACTCTTCCTTCCTGCATTCTCTGACCGAGTGAGTGAGACGCTCGCAAAAGTCATATAGCACACTATTATTAGTATATTGCATAAAGTTATTGTGACACTGCACTGCACTGTTCATTCAAGAATACAAATGCTTCGTGACTGCAAGTAAGAATACATACAGAATAATGTGGAATTTGCTCAAGAAATAGTTCCGTAGAGCATAAAAACCATTTGTACTTTTTTACCTTCAGGACAAACTACTGTCACGTTTTGATACAATGCAAATACATTGTAAGATTGTATTTAAACCTCTATTCCCAATTTAA
>JAANSN010000262.1:0-70486 GCA_036850665.1 Dicranocentrus wangi
GGGGGGGGGAGGAAGACTATGAGCTATTGCGAAAATAGCATATTGTGAAGTTAGCCAGCTGGATGGAAATCACACAATATGGACCCGTTTTCCAAGACAAAATATACACATTTTATTGGGAAAAATTATGGATGTAATGTAGTAAAAAGGGGATATTTTATTTGTACTTTCGTCTTTCGTCTATCCGCTCCATTTACCACTGTCATTGGACCTCTCTGGTTTACATTTTTAGTGGGCTCTGGCTCTTCCCCTCTCCTCTCTACATCCACTCATAAGGAGACAACACAATCTGGAGAAATGCTAATAGTTAAGTGAGCAGGAGGGGAAAAAGACGGACGAAAAAAAACATTAGTTCCGCTCTCTTCCGTGTTCTTAACTTTTCCTGGCTCTCTATCATTGTATAATCTTCCAGTTCCAGGGAAACAAATACAGCACTCTTCCGGCTTCTTATATGGCTGAATGTTTAAGATGCCAGATTATTTTTGCAAGTTTTTTCCCCTACTTCTTTTTCTTCCCTTCGTATTCGTGTCTTTTCTCGTCTCATCTCATCTCATCTCCCGCTCGTCACTCCTTTTCTTTATCTCTCTCGTTCCGTTCTCCTGGTGAAAAGAAGAGAAGGAGAAGAAGAGAGAGCAAAAGAGTTTCTTCTCGGTGGGAGATGAGAGGGAAGAAACATGGATCTCATTCACTGCTCCCTCCAAAGTCACACTGGTAAAGAAAAGCTTAAGTGGAGGGGAAAAAAGACTCTCAAGGTAACAACTTTTTGTCTTTACCGACATATGTTCTGTTTCCATGTTCCTGTTGTTCTACATCATAAAAAAGGATTCCTCTCTTATTACCTGTATACATTTGTAAAACATTAGGCACTCCTCATGCCTCTCACTCTCTCTCTCTCTCTGTGTCGTTCTCTCCACTTTTCTCTTTTCAACCGAAAAAGGGGATAGCAACTGGAACGGGAGAAAGGAGGATACTGAATCACACGTGCATTGTCTTGGCCACGTATGTATACAAAGTAGATAACTTTCCCCGAGAAACAAAAATTATTATCTCGTGGTGAGCACCACTTCTCTCTCTCTCTCTCTCTCTCTCTCTCTCCTTTTTGGTGATGATCACCGTCATTGAGCAGGAAATGCGAGTCACCTCGTTTTCCACACGTTCCACCTTGTTTCCACCGAAAAAACCATGCTTCGTGCCAAGGGAGTCTCCTTCAAATCGTAATAATTTCATTGAAATCAAATCCCCATTTTAAGGGGCATTAACAACTTTGAAAGCACTCACTTCCAGAATCGTATAAATGAATGATTCCCCAGAGATCTGCCGGAGCCTGCCGCTGCTACTGCTTCTACTACTACAACTACTGCTCGTGGGGCGATACAGGAAATGGGCAAAAAAAAGTCGGCGGAGGGGATATATATTTACCGTGTTAGCAGAGGAAAATAATAAAACAATAGTGTGCTCTTCCCCAGACTGTGTTTAATCTGCAACAGGATATGAACCTCCACCTCAATCCAGCTCACAGTTTGCGTAACACGATTCCAGGGAGATGAGGAAAAAACGAATGGAATAATGATTCTTAGATATATATACACACACGCAGTGAGAGAAAGGGAGAGAGAGAGAGAGAGAGCGAGAGATTTCCAATCCGGGGTTTCTCCTTTTTGCCCAGATTTTGATCAAGTCAATTCATTTCCGTGCGGTGTGGTTCGTTCCCTCCAGATTTGTCCAAGTTAATACCATTTGAGGCTCTGTCTCTGCCCTCAATACATGTAAAATTGGTGTGACATGAAGAGCTCAATATCAATACTCCACTGCTCTGGTTTATAGGGAAAGTGGTAGTTATAGAAAATAAAATAAAAATCTGGCCTTATCCCTCCGTTTGGTTGGTGGGGAGCAGAGAGAGAGAGAGAGAGAGAGAGAGAGAAAGAGGGAGAAAGTGAGTAAAATGAAAGAAAACATTTGACTTTCTATTATGAATTCATGCATTTACCAGTATAAAAAACTAGGAGAAAAAAAACTAACTCCGTTTAAGTCTTCTCCTCATACAGTCTTCCCCGTCTCTCGTCTCAGCAGTCTGATTCCAAATTCGTTTTAGTTTTCGACTCCCTGGGGCTAACAAAATTGCCGCTTTCCCTCCAATAAGCTTATAACCCATGAAAAAAAAACTTTTCCCTAGTTTATAGTCAAATGAACTATTTTCCCCTCTGCTGTCGCTCTCAGCGCCTCCACAAAGTTGGCTTAGAAAACAAATAATATTATATAGAGAGCATTTGAACCCGAGTGACTGTTGAGCACGTCATAAAATTCAAGAATTTACAAGCTGGATTATTACCGTATCGTCAAACTTGGTCGCTGTACGACGACGACGAGCATAGCAGAAAAAAAAGAAACAAAAAAGTGAGTCAAGCGGCTAAATCCCTCTAGGAATAGATATATTTATATATTTGAAAACATGCTCTTCTCTTCCTTTCCTTATTTTCTACTGGCAAAAAAAAAATATTATTATTTTTTCTCTCGCTAATTCTGACGAGAGACCGAGAGAGGTTGATGCTACAACACTACTACTACTACTACTACACACGTTGAAAACGAGATTCTTCGCTTTCTCCACCACGCCGCTTTGATGTCATTACAATCCACCTTGAAATACAAGCAGCTTTCTATATATCTAGATATTCCTTTCTGATATTCCACCTCCACCCATCTTGGCCACCACCCTTTGTACAGCTCATGATGTCAAAGGGAATAAACAGGAAAAAAAGTGTCTGCTCTTTAAGTACGAGGATATATATATATATATATATATGACCTCTCTAGAAACACTATCCAAAATGTATATAATAATATGTCCTTTTTCAGCAGGGTCCCGGTCTCGCTCCAAAAGTTCGGAAATCGCTCACGTATTTCAAAATCCACGAAAACTATTCGTTGATTGAGAAAAGAAGCTTTATGAGAATGTAATGAAATCAAACTGTTTTTTTTTCGTTCTCTGTTCAACTTTGAAATTAAATTGGGTCTTGGGTTCAGAGAGTTTAAAGATCGGGTATTATAAAGCTGTCTACAGAAAAAAAATATCTAAAGTTTTTTTTGCCATTTCCGAGATCCAAGAAAGATAAAAATAGAGGAGTCTCGGACTGTTCGCTCAAGTTGTTCATTTTTGTTGATTCCCCAGCAGGGAAAATTAGATGCGTATTTGAGTGAGTTATTATTATTATATATATATCTCTGCTATTAGTTTTTTTTCTTCCTCCCCGAGTTTCCCTTCTGCGAAATGAAAAGTTGGGCCTAAAGAAGGGAAGATGGGCGCACACTAATTGTTTTATAAGGGAAATGCATTTAATGAAATAGCGGATGTAAAGGGTAAAAAAACAAAAAAAAATTCTTCGTAGTCTCGTTATTATTGCTCTCTTTTTAAGGAATTTTTGGAAAAGCAAAGCAGGGGGGAGAGAGCAGCAGATGGGGTTTTTCTTGTTGGAAAATTATGTCAGAACAGCAGCAGATCCCCATTTTCCAGGGATCACACACGGTTGACGTGCTCCATATGTCGGGATGATGTCAACCTTGGAGACAGATAGCTAATGAATATGCTTCACTAATTAATCGATCGGGGAGGCAAGAAGAGTAAGTAAAACTGACAAAACTTGTTTCGCATCATCATATAAGTAATGTGTACACGTATAATGCCGCTCTGTGATATATAATGCTTTTGTGGGGCTGGCTAGTTCGCAAACAGGATAGTTTTTGTTACGAAACAGAACCACCACCACCACCGTATATTAAACAGTAGTTGTTATCTTGTGTCCCAACCCATCTGACAAGAAGGGTTGGCAAACATTTGTCGTTCATGATGGGAAATAATGAGGTGGAATTGTTTCTTCTCATATTTTCTGCCTCATCACCAGCACGAAAGGAAAGGACGATGAAAGGGGATAGCTATATAGCTATATGCTTTTAATTGGATGACCCTTGCTACATCCACCATCACACTCTTTCCAACTGTCCCAGATCTGATGTGTGCTCTCTGGACTGTAAGCACAAGCCTTGCTACAACCCAAAAAAAAAAACGATGAACAATGTAAAAAAAATGTAAACGAGAGGTACGGAGGCTCCTTCAATCCTGTCATCTTCAATTGCCAACTCATTGTAGTTCGACCGTGTTTGTAAGGATTAGCAAAAAATAAAATAAAAATAATATGATTCTGCTCAACAGCTCGGAATGGCGATGAGAGGTGGAGGAAATATATAGCTGATGCTGGAAGAATAAAACAGACGTTTGTTATGTCCGTCTGATTGGATTTTTGTCCAGATGTTGCTTTTTCTTCAAGAGTACTGTAATTTGGGGAGAGGGGGAGGGGGGACAAAGCTCGAAGTTTACTTTTCACCGAGGACCATAATATTTATACCATATAAAACAACATGATGACATATTTTACTTTCTCTTCTCTAACCAAAACAAAAACAGGATTAGCCAATTCGTGACCACTGGGTCGGGATAGGGATCTTTGATATCTAATTTTTAAAAAAGTCATTATTATTATTAGTTATTACATTAGGGAAGTTGTGAGGCAACAAAACACACGACTGTTGACAAAAGCGGAAATCAAATTAGAGCTTTTTTTGTATGCCTAATAATATATAGGTAGAGGATGAAAGGGGGAGGAAAATTTATTCATTTTGTGGTTGTTTAAATCGGAGCTAAATAAATTAGAGGTAAGACCATCATGACTCGAGGAAGAACATAAAAGATGCAACCTCCGCAACTCACTTTGCCCTTCCTGTTGTGATTCCAACCGGAGTTGAAAGTTCGCATGAAAAATTAATTGAATGGGAAGGCTGATTAATAGGCAAGTCACGTCTCTGAAACTTGTTCTTTATATAATGCTAACCCTCCGAACGAAACATTTTAGTAAAAGTAGTAGTTGCTGGCAAGTGGTAACGGTACTTGAACCAGGAAAAGTAACAGCAGCAGATAACCGCGCTCTGCTATATATATATATATATGTGCTTTCACATCCTACTACCAAAACTATCCTGTTGGTTTCGAGAAAAGAAGAAACTGACACAAAAAACATGCTGAAATGTTGTTCCATAGTCCCAGTGTGTCGTCATTGATGTGTGCTCACTCTCAAAATATAATATGCCCGATCAAAAAGGTTACTATTTTTTTACAGGTCTCCCCCCTGACGTGCCTGATTGGACGAGCCTCAAGGTGGCTACAAAACTATGGGGGTGATGATGATAACTATCCCAAATATGGAATTTCACGACTGACTCGACCGTGCAAAACACATACACACACACAGACATCAAGGAGAAAATTGATTTTCTTTCTTTTCGCAATGCAATGATGATGATGGGTGAACATGGTTTTTTTTTTGTCACACACTATAAATAATACAAAAAAGGGGAGTAATATCAATAAAAATAACATTTCCCGTAAACCCAGTCCAGGACGTGGAGCAGTGAGAAATTCTGTCGACAATTTCCTTTTTATAGACACACACACACATCTCCCACGGATTTTAGTGGGGAGGAGGACGACGTGGTGGTGGTAGTGGTGGTTGTATCCGCCTTGTGCAAATTAATCCACGAGTTATTTGGGTCAAAGGATGACATTTAACTTGGCTTTATATATATATGTATCCATCGCTCAAAGGATGATGTCTTTTCACTTACTCGCATCAGCTTTACCACTGAACATAACATTCCTTCCTTCTTGGGACAGAGAGTGATAAAAACTTTGACGACATGGGAAAATGCATCCTCCTCCAACCCTCCCTCCCACTACTATTACCTCCCTACACTACTACTAGGTATAAAAAAACTTGAAGCCAATCACTTTGAACGTGCGGTGGTGATGTACAAAACGATGAAGAAGCAAGATAGGACCTACGGAGTTGCATATCGATACATATATATATACGTATATTTTTGGTCTATTCATTCTTACTCTTTTTTTTACGCCACTCATTCATCCAAAAATGTTCCAATGAATAAGTCGACTACCCCACCTGCCTCTTTTTCTATATATGACATGGTGCACTCCACTCTACGTTTTACATGGCCACTCTTGCTAACTCGTAAAAAAAATAAGAGAGGAAGAGGAGAAAAAAAAATCCTGTTTGGTTCAACTTTTGCAACAACCCTTTTTTTCTAGCCATTTACTCCACAACTCGTTCGTTTTTTTTCGTGTGTGTGTATGTGTGTGTAGACCTCCCCTCCGCATTTTGAGTACATTATGTAAACCTTAAGGCAGGAGGAGCAGCAGAGATTCACTCAAACCGTTTAGTAACTTTTGAAAGAGATGATGTATAACATTCAGGAAAGAAAAAAAAGATGGTTTATATCTCTCTCGCTTTCGCTAAGCGTATAGGAGCAGTAAGAGAAGAAAAAAAAACGGCTCTTATTCTTCCTTCGCATCATACAAGTTTTTTTTTCAGATCTTAACCTTCTCGTCCTTTTTTATACGGTGCTCATCTCCCCTCAACTATTTCGCTATTCAGAGAGAGAGAGAGAGAGAGAGAGAGATGGAGGAAAAAAAAGAAGAAGATTGTTGGCACAAGCTAAAAAGATCTTTCTTCTCCCATCTTGATTCACCTTTTTCCGGGAGGGTTTTAAAAATCCTTTTTATCACTACCTCCTCCTTTTCGCCAAAAAGATGTCTACTCTCTCTACACCCATATTATACACATATGGTTGGGCTAAATGGAGGAAGAAAAGGTTTTTTTACGGAGTGCCCTCCACATAAACATTCTATGGGGATACATTTCTCGAATATATTCCACGAGAAAAAAAATCTTTTATGTATTATTATGCCCTGTATATCTAATGCACATTTAGCCTCGCAAAGTCGTTTTCCCTCAGAGTGAAATCTGTACGGGGAGAGGAAAAAGAAGAAGAAGAAGAAGAAAAAAAAAATTGTTGGTTGGCGGTGGTGGTTTTTTTTCTCTCTCCTCGTCTTCTTCTTCTCCCTCCAATCTTTATACTAACGACCATCATTATGATGTCGTGACCTAGTGTAGTAAACACACGGCAGCAGCGTGGCTAATTGCAGTGAGTGCATCTTTCAATCCCAAAATCGCCTTTTTCCCCACTACTTCTACTACTGTCTCCCTCTCCCTCCCTCCCTCTCTCCCTCCTCAGGAGCAGGGCTCAATCTGGCGAAAAAAGGGAGATGAAAAAAGTGGTTCGCTTTTACTTGTCTGTTTACTGTCACTAGCCATGCCATCCATTTCTTCACCTTGTTTACCGCATCATAGCAGTCATAGTCAGAAATAGACTGTGGAGGTGTACTACTACTACTACATCCCATTGTGGTTCACAATATATGACATTTTCAGGAGGAAAAGTAGAAAAGAAGAAGAAGAAACATGTTGACTCTAAGTTGACAACTTTTTTCTCTCTCTCTCTCTCCAGTTCTTTTTCCCCCTGTATTATTACCTCCTCCTCCTCCTTCTTCACCACCACCACCACCACCACTTGAGGTAAGCTGAGTTGTGTGGAGTATATAGGTATATATATGCGTTTTTTTAAAAGTCAGTCCAAGGATGGGATGTAGTGGTAGTGACTACACAACAAGTAGGCGGAAAAATATGTATCTTGGGATTTTTTTTTCTTTTTCGTACTGTTCCCTTTGAGAAAGTCTTTTTTTGGAAACAAAACAGATGAAGAGAAAAGTGACACAATGAGAGCCGCGGCGTTCATGCATGTGTTTTGTATTACTAAGGACGTCTACTTTTTTTTTCTTGAAGGGATTTCCTAACGGAAGAAGAAAAAAGGAATTTCAAGTTTACTCAACCAACTCATTGTTTGTCTCTTTCGTCAAGTCAATCATCTTCATCGTCGCCGTCATCTCGGAGATCTAAAGCCTCTTTTCATTTATCATCAGTTTGTCAGGGGAGAGGAAGAAGAAAGGAAACCATTTTTTTATGTTCAACAAGCGTAATTTATTATTAGCTAAATAAAAGGCTACCTCTAGAATCAAGTGGAATTGTCAGGTTTTGAGTCGCATTTTCGAAATTGGCTTCAACAAAAAGAAACTAACATTACATACTAGCCTGTCCCCGCTGCGTGCGAAACTGGATGAGACTGATTTGCTAAGGGAAAAATATTATTATTTTTATTATTATTTGCGGTTTTTAATGAAAAAAATGGCCTTGGTCCTGGTATACCATGATTTTGAACCAGGATACTGGGGATACGCAGTTAGTTTGTTTGAATTCTAGACGGGATTGCATGCAGGCGGAGTTGCTTTAATTTCAACAGTTTTCTATTGTAAATCATCTTTGGGAATCGAATGTTGCGGAACTCCAAAAAGAAAGTGGTGGGCATTGGGAAGGGAATAAGGTTATTTACGTGTGTACAACTAAATGGAAATTGTGTACGAGTCATGTAATCAAATGTCATGTGGAGAAAACGGGTTTTTGATGGATTTCCCATTCAGTTCAAGTGCGTGCTCGTTCAGCTCGTTCGTTCGGGGAAGGCAAAACCTTTCAGATATTAATCACCAGGGATATATAGATATGTTGACAGAGGAAACAACACACATTGAAGCACTTGAAAATCTGGGTGGGGCGGCGGCGGGGAAAACTCGGGAGAAAATGCCTAGCCTTCCAGATAGGTCATCATCGGTGTTTCCCGTCATCATCATCATTATCATCAACATCATCATCATTCCTATTTTGGTGGCAGAGGGAATAATGCAAATAATGTCTCTTAGCCAGTCAGCTAATGATTTCCCGAGAAAACTCATTGTGCTCCTGTTGTGGAGCAATGAATCAACTCACTTCATCATCAAGTAACACAAAGCGAGAGTGGAGTGGGATGCGGGTGTTTGAGTGGAAGTGCGAGAAATTCGAGATGACAGGAGGCAACATCCCAACTTGCCAAAATCCTTCGGTTTGTACCCGAGGAGAAGAGGGCTACGTATTTTGAAATTATCATTTTATCAAAAATAATAATACTTATTGCTAGTAGGTATGTATTTTTGAAGGTTTAAAATTATATATATATATATTCCATCAATTATTCATATTCAGCAGGCTGGGTTGAAGTGTGAAAAGACGTGAACGACACTCGAAAACTTGCCATTTTGAACAGTACTTTGGGGGTTACCTTGTTCCAATCCTTCCGATTAATATATTCGATTGAGAAAATTTGAAAAAAAAGTTTACCCTTCCTCACATACAACCACCATAACTCCATCATTCTCTTTTTCTTTCGGAGAAGGTGACAATAAATAACCATGTTTATGCACAAGCCGTCGTTCATAGATCAAAAAGTTGGTTTTTTGGCAGCCGAGCAAAATATTAAAAAAATATGAGAAAGTTTTAAAAGGACTTACATGCAGCATAATCTTGGAGCTGTTGAAACTCTGACGGAGACAGCTTTTCCCAGTGTAAAGTCATCCTGGTGGAAAACAAGGTGAGGTGGTGGTGGTGGGGTTGGTGGTGATGTTGCCCTTGTGATTCCTTATCTCAGCCAAAATAGCTCCGCGACCACCACCAAGGCAGAACAGAGTAGAAAGTGCTAAAACCTCGCGGTGAAATTGGTGACAGTGATAATGAGGAGAGGAAAGGGGAGAGCTTGCGGTTTTCCAGTGAGACGAGACGAGACGACACACATGCACAGGTAGGCTGAACGAGTTTTTGTTTGTGGCAAGTGAAATTGCCAGTGATACCGGGATGACGATGATGACTAGATGATGGTGATGATGATGATGATGACAACGATGATGATTACGGCGAAGATGATGATGGTGATGCTGCTCTATAATACTTGTCACAGAGTTTGGCCCTCTTCTTCTTCTTCTTCTTCTGCAACAGACTTAAATATGAATATAGTGGTTGAGTCGACGACAGCTATACTTCGTGATGGATATCCAATAGAGGATATCCTTTTGCGATGAAAAGAAGGACAACGCGCGTCGATGACTAGAATGGCGATGGTGATGATGATAACAATAATGATGACAGACTGTATCCACTTAAGCGATGATGTGGCGCCTGTCACTTCTTTCTTTTCCCCTTCTTCCCTTCCTCCCGATCCACTTTACCTTCCTCTCCTTACCGGTTTTGTCTTCCCCGATATTTCCCCCACTTTCCTCAAACAAACTCCTCTACTTTCGCCTCCTCCTCGCCTGATCTGATCTGTGAAGTTTTCCTCCCGTTTTGTACCCCACTCTAGTGCTCCTGCTCTGCTCCACTTCGACTCTAATATATTCCAAAATTTTCCCTTCAAAATCTTCCTCTCTCCTTATACGCCAGTAGTATATAGCTCGCCAATCCTTCGGTAAATAGACAAGTGTCCAGGGCTGTGTTTGGTGGAGGTGGTGGTGGTGATGGTGGCGGCAGTATAGTGCTTCTAATCAGATCCGGTTCGCCTAGTCACACAAACACACAGAAAAACACTCGTTTTTTTCTTCTCTATCTATCTCTCTCTCCCTCTTGCTCACATTTCATTACGATTTGCATATAAATCTAATGTGCACACCACAAAACAAACACATTATGCATACAACAAGCTTACTACATGCTCTACGTCAATTTGTGGGTGATCCGTGCAAAAAAATAAATAAAAAATATACGAGTAAAACACAACATTAGTCTTTTCCGCTCCTCACTCAAAGTCAGAGAGTCTGAGTGAGCAGGGAGATTGCCAAATGAGAAATAAAATGAGTTCGCCAACCAAATACATAGCACACACGACACAAACGCAAGTTAAACCGGCAATCTGCATCACCATCATCATCCCCAGTTTTCCTATCTCTACTTTTTCTCTTTCCCCTCTTGACATTCTCTCCATGAACTAGGGCCGACTTAGGAGGGGCACAAGGAAAAAGGAGGATATATAGCGAAACGAAGAAAAAAGAAGAAGAAAATATCACGAAGAAGAAGACTTGCATGTGTCGTCGTTCGTGTAGTGCTCTCCTGTTGTGCTGGCACTAGAGTAGTGGCGCAGGCACACGTGAGGTGCCACAGCAAATAAGCAACCGTCATGAATTCGATTTCAACTTCATTCCATCAAGCTACCTCGTGGGATTGAGTTTTTATGCGTAATGCATACCAAATCACAGATTCGCCATATATACATGAGAAACACTACAAGTCAACCAAAATCTCTGAAAGTATGTCACTCCGCCAGTTAGTAAATGAGAAGATCGGGAAGGACAGCTGGGAGGTTTCTTTTTGCAACTAATTTGCAAAAAAAGGATTTCCCTGGGTGGTGGTGGAAAAAATACAAACAAGGAGTTGGAGGTCTACTACACTACTACTCTAACTCTACTATGCTGACATATTGCCATCCATGAATTTCCCTCTGAATAATGCAGCTGGAGTGCAAACCAAGGAAATTAGCAGCGCAGTTCTAAAACGGCACTCCTTCACCTCCGTCCGGGGAAAGTAGTAATCATTTTTGAGCTTCCCATGCATCAGAATATCAAGGAGCGAGCGAGCATAATAATTCATTCACACTTTGTTTTTAGAACAGGCTGGATTTAGTTGATCATTGTATGGAAGGAAATTCCATCAAGAGAAATATATAATGGGATACTTCCTTTTCCATATCTCTATCCAATCTTGAGCATCTTTCTTATATATCGATCCCTTATTTTTTTGTTGAAATAATTACCTTCCAAAAAAAAAAAAAAAATTCGGAAATCTAAACAACCACCCGCGAGCGACTTTCTAAGAATCACTAATTTTCCTTTTCAACTTGCACATATAATCTTTCCAAACACTTTCCTCGAAAACTTCGTCATGTGTCTAATCTGGTTTTCATTATTATTCTCGAGGGAAACCGTACACACAATCCTTTATAAATTATTTGGAACAGGAGTTAACAGCTCTCGAAAAAAAATTTTCACCTAAACCGTTTCCATGTTTTTGCCATCCAATAATGGTAATAAGACCGTCACGCCAGACAGCTAAAAATCTCGTACACTTTCCCTCTCTCTTTCTCTCTCTCTCTCTCTCTCTCACTCGCTCCTTTTCCCTGTCTAAAACCCCATGCTTTTCTCTCTTTTTTCTCACACAATCCCAACCTGCCTATGCCTTCATTGTGCTCCTCCATCTGCTTTTTCCCCGGCTTTTATTTTATTTCCAATCTCGCACCCTTTCCTTCACATTCCCATCTTGAGCTGTCAGGTGAGTAAATAAAATTGATTATCACCACTTCTCTTCTCACAGGAGAGATACACTGCACGTAAAGTAATTTAGCTACTACATCAACTTAAATCACTGACTGAGTAATGTTCACTCTCCCTCCCTCCCTCCTTCCCTCCAATACTCCCCCAGTTTCTTTTTTTTCCTTCAGAGCAAAAGGAAAGTGGAAAATAAGATCTGTTATTGCAAATGTCCAACCTAAATATACATTTCCCAGAGATTTTGTTTCCCCTCTTGTATGACAGACGGCTAGATGACTATGAGATATTGCAGGAAAGCCCATTGTAACACGTATCGATGAGCTCTGGAGCGAATAAATAAGTATATTTATTCTTTTCGAGAAAAAAAAATCACATGCATACGCACACCGACCGAGGCTCTGTGATGATGATGATGATAATACATTGTTTTCTCAACCGAAAACTCTGGGAGGTTGGAGGTCTGGCTGGATTTGCATTTGCTCTAGTTTTTTTCCCCTTCACGCAGTAGTCATTTAGCTCCACCGTGAAAAAAACATACGAAAAAGAAGAAAACGAACAACTTCACCTTTTTTTCCCTCCATTCCCCCTTTCCTCCTCTCTGTATATCTATATTACGTAAGTACTAAATACACAAACTCTTTTGATTTTAACTAAAGTTTCTTTTTTGTATTTCAGGTTTCCTCTTCTCTCTCTCGTGTAACATATGTTGTAGTTTGTGTATCAGACAGACGGACGCGGAGGAATGCATGCATGCAAAAAAGAGAGAGAGAGCTACTCCTTTATTCTTTCTTTACTCTCGCTCCTCCGGACCAAACTCCACGTTTTGGGGAACTGGCTGGCTGGTTGGTGGGGTAATATCTGTTGCGAAACTAGAAACACACACGGAAGAAACTCATAGAAGAAGAGACTATGAGACGTGGATACAATTCTACATATTCCCATTCTGTGAGCACCTTTTTGTTCCTCAAGCACACAACCGGGTGGAAAATTGGTGTGCATTTTCTCTTTCAACAAACCAGCGTGTACTACGAAGGAACGAACGGAAGGAAGAAGAAGAAGGCTCGGTGGAGGAAGACTATATATTTGAGAGAGATCCACTTGTTTCCCCCGCTCTGTATTTTTTTCTTTTTGGATAGTTATCATTCACTATTTTTTCCTAGCTTATTCAATGGTAGTTTTTACGCTGGAAGACAGGAACTCGAAAAATTTTATGCTGAGGAAGACGTGATGCCTGCCAGGGTTATTATTCCTTACATCAAACTCCTCTTTATTCTTTTGGAACGTGGGGTTGTTTTTTTTAAAAATATATATATGTAATAAAAATAAAATCTTGAAATAGTCTTGTGGCATTTTCCTCATTTCAGGAATGAAATTCTTATAACTTAGCCAACCCCCCAGTTTTTTTTCTTTCTATAATTGAGCCCTATGCTCTCGCTCCTGCGACGTTGGAGGGGATAAACTGAGTAAAGAGAAAAAATTTCTCTGGAAGGAGACAATTAAGTAAGAGAGATATATTATGTTCCCTAGGAAATCTATATAAGTATATCGTGTATATCATCTCCTCTTAAATAGATACTCTCTGATTTTTTTTACCTAACTCTGATTTTTATTGTTTTGCTAGTGACGCTGCCACCCGAGATAAAAAAGGGTTGTGTGTTGTGTGTGCAACTGCCGTAAAACGCAAAACACGCGCCGGTGGAACCCTAACCCACCGGGATATTTTTTTTCCTTTCTGCTAATGCTATAATTTCGTGAGCGTTTCCCCATATTTTGCATTATAAATGTTCCTGTTCGCTTAAAGTTAGTAGGAACTGTAGAAAAGGAGTATTTAAAAATACATGAGGCAATATGTGGGAAAATAGAGTTACAAAGATTTTCTTTCGCTGACTCTCTTTCTCTCTCCCTCCCTCTCTCTCTCTCTTTCTGACTCTTCTTTTTTTTTCTACAAAAGGGAAACCCAGAAAGTTTTTTCCCCAAAAAAGCCACGCAAGAAAAAAAAAGCGAGAGCATGTTAATGCTGCAAAAAATTATCCCTTCTGTACAAGAGCAATAAGACTGAGTGAGACAACCAACGTGGGTACAAATGCAATGCATAGTAAAAGTGAGCTGGATGGAGTGAGTTTCATTTCTCTCCATATATCCCATCACATTTTCCTTTTGTCGTAACGCATATCTGGGAAAATGGGAGGACATGGACATAAGGAAAAAAACTAAGCAAATAACCACACAATATAAACCAAGTTAATGGCTTTTCTGTTAGAGCTCTTCTGCTAGGAAAAAGGAAGCAGCTCAACCCGAGACACACACATCTACATAGACAGAATACAGAAGAATATATAGACAATGAGGAAAAGCCACGGGTATAAAATGGCATACATGGCTACATGGTATACAAGTCTTAAACCCATCACCACCACCACTACCAACATCCCTATCTATCAAGTAAAAAACAATGATACCAAGAAGAAAATCCATCTCTCGGCACATGCCTCCCATTTTTTTTGCTACAATAATAATACAACTTGGAATATGGTCCGGACATGACAAAACCTTTAAAAAAAACTTAAAGTAAAAGTTGGACTTCATGTCCAGACAAATTTTCTTTTGAGGTTCGTTTTACATATGTAGAAGAAGAGGGGGGAAACTACTACTCTTCCTCTTCCTACAACGTTCATTACTTTCCCTTCAAAGTCGAAACGAGGATTGTAAAAAAGAAAACGGAGAGAGTGGGAGAGAGGAGAGGGGAGGAATAGTTGCATGGTGAGAAAACGGAACAAACATGATGATCGTTTTTTTTCTGGAGCAATCATTTCTTGAGGGAAAAAAAGTGTGTGTTTGTGGGTGGAGTGGTGATGCACCCTGTGTGGAGTAAACATGACAAACTTTTCTACTTCATTTTATATTTGTAATAACAACTTTTTCCAAGCCCAACATAATAACTACAACAAGTCGTTTGGTCAGTTTACTCCAGGAAACTGGGTATAATACACTTCAACCAGGGAAGTCAAAGAAGAAGAAAAAAAACTAGGTTTTCCCGACTCGAGGCAACTCTCTGTGAGCACACACACACACACACACAATGTCAGACAGGAAAAGGAGGAAAAGAATATATACCTAGTATATATAGCCCAAACTATTATAGTTATATTATAGTGGAGGGTATATCGTATTTTTTTTTTGCTGCATGCTCCTTATCCCCCAGTTTTTAGCAAAAAGGAAATAAAACATTTTTTATATTGAAGTGGTCCACAAAACACGTATGAATTTTGATTTTCCACCCAAAAATGGAGAATGTGAGAGGGCGCCCACAAGAAGAGAGCATAAAATTCTACAACTTTCCTTTCTCTTCCTGTCAATAACCCTCTATATAGTCAGGGAAACACCCCGTTTTTTTCGCCGGATATCCTCATTACTAAAATATATTTTCCCGTTTATTGACTCCCTATATTTTGCCTCTCTCTATATATTTTGAGCAAATTAATCTGGAAAAAATTGACATGATCGCAAAGAGTTGATTATGATAGCCCAGTAGTGGTGTAGTACAGCCTATCACTAACATTTCAACAGTGGCAACTGGCTAATACCCCGTAAAAAAGGAAAGTTGTTTGATTTGAGACATAACAGGAAAGGGAAAAACGTTGGAATGGCCTAGTTCCTCTAGCTGGAGAAAAAAATTTCCTGTTATTCCCCCCCCCCCCCCCCCCCAATCCCCCCCCCCCCCGCCGCCCTCCCCGTCTCTCTCCTTCATCCTGCCGCAAATACGCATTTTTTTCTTGTTCAAGGAGAAAATGAATTAAGTGAATATATGTGTGGCGGTGGTGGTGAGTTGGTGAGTAAAGGAGGGAGCGACAGGAGAGAAGAAGAAAATGAAGCTGGTAGCAGCGGCGGTGGATGATAATGGTATAAAACAAACGAAGCTAATGCTTATTTCCTCCATATTATACATATACAGCATTTTTTTCTTGGTTTCTCGTATTTTTTTCCACACTTTGTCTACTCAACCTTTGTTTATACTAATGAACGACTGTCTACATTTAACCTCTTTTCTCCACCGTGACGAAACTCGGAAAAAATGTAATCATATTTGGTATTTTCACTCTCATCCTTCTCATCCAAACTACTACACGTTATTTGGTTCCACGACGAGCATATATATATTACGCAAAACAACGCCGTTATGATGTATGAGTATGCATAAAAGTGGGAAATGGTTTTTTTCTCCTTTTTTCTTCTCTCGATGAATCCCGGCTAAAGGTGCTATTTTCCTACTTTTTCTCGGCAAAATAGGGTTCACGAGGGGAAAAATCGTGTTTCTTTTTCACGCAACCAAAAACCCAGCCCAGACAAGCTCCGTGGATAAGCCTTTTTTAAGCTCTTTGTAAGTGAATTGTGAGTATCATCCCGGCCTTTTCTGCTTCTATTCTCTCGTTCCCTATCTATTTTTTGGCGTATTAGTAATAGCAACAGTTCCTGATAAAAAAAACTTCAATCTGTTTTTTTTTCTTCTTCTCCCTCCTTGCTCTTCTCTTCCCTATCAAAAGTTTTATGACAAAGATAAAAAGCCTTACACCTTGTCTGTCCCCATGTGTTACAACACCGAAAGTGCAATCCCTTCATGAGGGATTCATTCAAGGCAGGATGTATTATTACAATGAAAACTTTTTTTTTCTTCTTCTTCTTTGGCTCTCTCCCACTTTCTCCGTTAGATACAGACTTTGTAAAAAAAGGAAGAGGAGGAAGACGACGACGAAGGAGAAGACGAAGAAAAGTTTGGTGGACGGGATGCCAACTAAGGAGCCCATTGTTTGTTTCCTTTTTTCGACAAATAACAGAGAAAAAATGTAAAAAAAAAAGAAAAGAAAAGTGAAACGTTCTGCTGCCTTCTTTTCTACACCCAAGTATATACCGTAATCACTCTGTATATAAATGTGCTAGTTGGAACAAGTTGGTCTGTATTTTTTATATATATTTAGTAGATACATTTTTAGTTGTAAATTTAATAGTGAGCAAAGTGAACCAATTATGTTTTTGCCCCGGACCATCAACACACCAACACCGTCTGCCAGTGTTCACATCGAACAAAGATTCTTTCGCAAGAAGAAGGGGAAGCTGCTCTCCCTTGGGGCATTCAAAGAGAGGATGAGTGCACGGATGGAAGTCTGGAAAAATATGGATATAGAGCCTGGATAAACACAGTTGAAATACTTTCCACCCAGTCTATTCATCTTGTATATATGTGTCCATGAACTTCGTACTCTGTTTATGATAAAAAAAAGAAGATTCTACTCCAATTTTCTCCCACTTTTCTCAAGAAATGGAGTTCCCTTTTGTAAGGGAAGGAGAGGAGGAGTGCTTTGTGAAAAATGAGCCCTGGAAAATTACTGGAGCTCCTCGTTCTTTCACGAATCACCTTCCCACTAACTTCATCATAAACTCCAAGTCACCTTGGGTTTCTGGGTATCCTCTAATTGTTTCAATTGCCCATAAAAACGGAATTCCGGGAGTGTTCTATTTTATGTTTTCTTTGCAAAAAAACGATGTTGTTTTTTTCTGTAAACTGATTTCAGAAGAAAGAGAGAGAAAGAGGGAGAGAGAGGGAGAGGAGCAAAGATGGAGAGGATGATGTGATTTGGATTGAGTTGAGGTAGATTGAAAGTGACTCGTAACAGTATATCCTCCTCTTCCTGATATAATGCGTGAATCCTGGCAATACTTTCCCCGAGAACTAATCTACTTGAGTTTCTTCTCAGAGAACCTTTGTGTATTTCCCATGCAACCTGAGAAATAAGTATATATATATATTTCTCTCAAGCAAACGTATCACAACTCTGGGATTTGTCAAGGGGATCTGTGCATATCATGTTCAACTCTTTCTGTTTTTCTGTTTTTTTTTCAACCTTTTCTCTCTCTCTCTCTCTCTCTAGCCATCCACCTCAATTCATTGTTTCACGCTCAATTCTAAAACTCCTTCTTGGGGAGGATTTACGTTTCAAAGGGAAAATTCTCTTGGATGGAGTGTGTATAATTTTCTTGTTGCTTTTCTCTCTCTTTTTTTTTACGTGCCAGTGTCACCATTGACTTCGACTTTGGGATAAAGCCATGATGTTTTTTTTTCACGAGTGTAATACTAAAAAAATAAACTTTTTGCATTTTCTCAAGATACGAAATAAATCTACACCATATTTGGCCAGAGTATATAAGGTGGCACGATGCGGGCAAATCTTTACAACTTAAGGTGACTTCGATCCCATAAATAATTTAGCTTGCCCGCCAGCCCGAATTGAATTAACTTGTAGAGAAAACTCGTATGACAAAAACGTGTAACGCCGTGGTCAAAAAAGGATTGAGATTGAGAGGAGGGACGCACGACAAGAAAAAAACTTTGTCTGAGTTTCACCCCTTCAATATAGGGCCGGAATTTATGGAATGTGGAGTGAATGATACAACGGTCATGCACTTGTTTTGCTCAGAAGCGACGAGAGTTGTTGTCTGTCCAGGAGAAAATTTAGAAAACATAGTTTTTTTTTCTCCAGCTCCTCTCTGTCATGGGACGACAGAAGGTAAAAAAAACATGTAACCTTGATATTTGCACTTTTCAAGTGTGATTTCAATTATGGTCTCTTTCCCCCGAGTTGTTTTTTTTTGTCTCAGGTAGGCTCAGGTATAAATAAAAGTGTGTTGGAAAGTCGAAGGGGTTTTTTTTCCAAGAACGTGAAGCTGGTGAAGGTGGTGAGCCTGAACAGGAGGGTAAAAAGGTGGACATTTTACCTGGTTCTCACTCCGAGTTGACCTACATATTTCCTCGTGTGACTAGATTGTCCAGGGTAATTGCAAGCATTAAGTTTTATTAGGAAGGGAGTAGGAAATTAGAGAGGAAGCTACGGACAGGGCACAAAAATACCCCCGTTTTGTGCAACATATTACAAATTATTACGCTCTTTGTACAACAACTGGTAGAACCATGTGTCGAAAGCTGACTCCCATTTATTATTACACACACACACACACACGCATTGGGCAATCTGAGAGAGGAAAAGTTGAAGTCAAGAGTTATAATATAGAGCTGAGCTTCAAGCTGTCTATTTTTTTACCCTTTTGAGCTCGAGGTGAACCTAAAACATGTCCTGTAATTCGATTCCTTCAATTCATAATTCAGTTATAATAGCCAGAGCGAGAGAGAAAGAGAGAGAGAGAGAGAGCTAATGATTTGGTAGAGCTGGGGCAACTTGAAAACCAACTGACGGTTATGACCTTGGAAAAACAAACAAGAAGATTTGACGTTTGAAAGGTAAGAAAAGGAGTTGGGGTTGATAGAGACGAGTAGTGTCGTCGTTTGATGGGAAAGGTGAGCTTGGAAAACTTGGAATTACAGGACACATGTTATGTATGCCAAATGCCAGTACCTAGGCCGAAATGATGATGACGACGAGGACGATGATGATGATGAATTAGGAGATGTCAGAAAGTATATCAACTTGCGGCTTAAAAAGAGATTATGCTAGAGAAATGCAATGTGTACGTATATATATGGATGGCGGTGGGCTGTGGTGATGTTGGTACAGCTCGCAAAGTGTGGATGCATATGGGAATATGATTACAATTTTTACTCTGTATTTCTCTCCGTACCATTTTCCCCGTCTCTCTCGGCCGAACCTCCTCTCATTTTCTCTTTTCCCCAGCCTGTCAGCCAAGAGCGTAAAGAACAGAACACCGACCGACCGACGACCGACTCGTTTTGCGTTTTTAAACCAGCAGTCAAGTCAGACCGTTCGTTCTACGTAGAGGAATGATGATTGCTCTAACGTCATGTCAAAATATAAAGGGGAAATATGTCTAAAGTGAAGGTTCATATAAGTAATACGTCTTTTGGGTCATGTAACTCACGTGTATAAATAAAATGGATTGGTTATTCAACTACACCTTGCATCTCCTATTGGATTCAAGCTGAATTCATTTAAATGAAGGATATATATCATTTTGCCAATTTTTATACCTGTTTTCCCCTCCTCCTCTCCTTTGTGTATTTAAGCATAATGGCAAAGATTGAATGATGCTAGCAAAAGTGAGAGAGAGAGAGAACAGTTTATTGAGGAGCAGAAACAAGATCTCAATTATATACACAAATCCAACACGGGGGAAAAAATATGTCTGTTTTCAACATTTTTTTTGCTTGTGTTGCTTCTCCTACCCTTTATGTTTTGATGGTGGTGTCCACTTGTATCAAAATGTGAAATCCTATTCACCAACCTCCTCTATATACGTGTCTATTTTCTCATTTTCTACAAGCAAAATACTACATCTGTTATTCGCTTCGTCGTCATCGTTTTAACGCTGATTGAAAGTTGCATGATATTATATTCCCTTTAGCTTTTTTATCCTCAGTCAGTTTGAATGATAGACTGACTGCAGTCTCTATATTATGTTTTGTATAGGTCGCTTCCTCCTGATGTGAGTTACATGGATTTGGCGGAAGAGGATGATGCTATCAGGCCAATTTTATTTAACCTTTTGCAATGACGCTCTCATTAAAAGTGATGATGTTGAAGTCGAAGAGGAGGAGAAGGCGACTCGACACCACCAAAGGAAAAATCTAATGCACAAATCTAATTTCATACACAACTTGCCTGTCCCGCTATATAAAATGGCCAAATTTGTGAAAATAAGGTAAGAGATTTGTAAGTGGGCTGGCTGACTGACTGTGAGTGTATGCATGGCCATACTTTTCCCCTCTGTGAGATATGGACCACATAAAAGAAGTTTTTTTTCGGATCTTAAAGGAGCAAAAGGGGAAAGAGCGTGTAAAATGAGTGTAGTTACAAGGTGTTTACATGTGTACATGTCAGCGTGATGATAAAAGCACACAATGCCGCTCAAAGGCGCCCACGAACCATCACACTTGCACCAGTTTTCTATAAAATGTTGGTTGGTGAAATGTGTGTACAAAACTTTGACTACTATTTCGGAACTAACTGGGGAGATGCACCAACCAACCAACATATCAACCACCACACCACCACCACCCCACGTATCTCCCTAAAGGCCTAGGTTATTGCTGCTGCAGCCAGCAGCTTAATGTGTTTAAAAAAGAGGAAACTTTGAGAATGTCATTGTAGGAGAAGAAGAAGAGGGAGATAAAGAGAGAGACCACAAGTGGGAAATATGCATATGATTCGACACACTGATTACTCGCGAAACAAAAAAAAGTGCCGCATGCCATGCCATGCGATGCCGCTTCTCTCTATTCTCTCTGATATATAGAGCCAACATGCTTTCAGCAGACTTGAGTTGAGACTCTTTTTTCTCCTCCATCCAACTTCTCCTCTCCATCTGCTCTGAATCGGCCTCTTTGTCCTTTTTTATTGAAAAAGAAAACTGGGAAATGAATACAGGATGCTATTTCTCTCTGGGTGGATCTGATATCTTATATATGATGATTATGACATATGCCTATCCATATTATCCATATTCTATAAAAGTCTGATGAGACTATGTGTAGGAGAAAATGCTCTTTGAATGGATGAACATTTAGATAAAAAGCTTTAGTAGAGGTTCTCGGCTTCGGCTATACATGCATAATAAGAGCAGCTAATGATGATGACATTCAGACAGAGAGCATTTACGAATCGTTACCATTAACGATGAATGCACTTTCAGGATGATGATGGGAACGAGGAGGAGCCTCTGATGTATAACACTTCAGCATGCCCTGTTACAGTGTTATATTTTCTTGGTGGGAATGACGATGATGATGATAATGATGAGGATGATGGTGGTGGTGGTGGTGGTGATGGTATCGTGGGGAAATGGGTGATGACGATGATTTTTCCAAGATATCTTGTCTGATTGTCTGTTCCACGATGAGGGAGAGAATATTAGCTCGTTTCACTGGAAAAACGATTCTCTATACCATTTTCTCCCTGGTTTACCCCACAAAATCGAGCCTTGATAACAATAGTTTTTTTTTATTTGATCGGAGCTTTCTCGGGTGGTTTTCCCTTTGGAGGAAAAAAAGAAAGAAAGAAAGTGTGTGACAAAAGACAGCGAGGACTAACACTTGATACACTGCTAGTGACAGAGAAAAAATCCACTTGAGTCTCTCATCATCTGCATCATCCTCACAGAGAGAGAGTGCATACCACCACAGTTTTTTTACTAGTCAACAATGAATAATATCCTCCTTTCCCAAGAAGGCATATTACATGTCCTATCAAGGGAGTTTAATAGTGTTCACTTTTGAGAGAAAAAAAAACGCCAAAAAGTACCATGTTTGCACCACGCACTTTATACCTTTTTCATTCACGGAGGGGGAGGTGAGCCGCCTCCCGAGTTCTAGTGTCACGGCGCCCTTGAGGCAATATAATAATATGCCTTACGGACAGGCTTTCCTTTCCTGTCCGAAAACTCAATTTTTTATACAATAATAACCAAGTGTAATTTGTCTCCGAAACCATTTGCACACACATACACACACATTCACGAGAAGAATAAGGAAAAATTCTTGGGCTCGTTCTCTCTCTACCCACCTACCACAAATGCCCAACCAACCTTTTTTTATATTCCTCGTGCACGACGCACCTGCTCTAAACTCTAATAGTAATCTTATGCCTCCTCGAGACTAATGACTGACTGTTGACGTATTTCTGTCATGAAATCGCTGTGATCCTTTTTTCCCCTCGCTCTCCCTCCTCTCCATATATATAAAAATCTAATTACAAGTCGCAAAGTCGCAGAGAGCAGATGAGCAGTTAGGGTGATGTGATGGTCATGCCAACCTTTTTGGACCTGACTCCCTTCCCTGACGCAATTTCGCGTTAGCCGAGAATGTCTTTATATGCGCCCGTGTGCTGCATGCGGCTGCCTATTTCCTTGGGAATATTTACTCAACTAAGATAACCTAATGATGATGCTGTACGCATTCTGAAAATAGACTTGTGCAAAGCAAAAGAAAAGAGCACACAAAAAGCTGGGACAGTTAGGATGACAAAAAATACTAATAATAATATATAGATAAGATACAAGTTTATATAGAAAGGATTAACAGTTTTTGTTTGTCGATTGACAGCTGGAATAATGTCATCACAGCTTTTTTTTCCTCGCTACCACCACTCTTGACAAAAATAACGAGTCAGTCGGGAAGAACACAAGAACAGAGACGGCAGCTCAAGTATTGACTTATACGACAGAATATATATATATCCTTCCCGAAAAAAAAAGATTCAAGATAGCACGAAATATTATGCTGAGTCGAACTCAACAAGAAGTAGAAGTAGAATAGAAGAAGAAGAAGAAGAGAAAAAAATACATAATAATAAATGTGCACAAAACTTACTGAGCAAGTTGAGGGGTCTTCTTCGTTTCTGAAAAAAAAAACCGAATGATTTTTTTTTTGTTTTGTTTTCAGGAGGATCCCATGGACTTGTGTGGTATTTAAAGGAAAAAAAATAATGAACTGGGCAAAGATGTATATGTATGTAGAGACACACACACACACAGCTTCACACACCAACTTTTTTAATGTCAGAATTGTGTATACAAACACGCACGCACACACGCCAAAATGACAAAGTTCAAACTTGTATTTTTGTTTCACTCCTGCCTGATATATCTGCACCAACAACACACGCTATATATTATATTATTATGTGTTTTTTCATTTATGCCAAAAAGAAATGCCTACATGTAAATGGAATGTAAACGACGAACAAAAGTAATAATAATAATAATAATATCATGTTCATGCACACAAAAAGTGAGAGACAAGAAAAAAACGTTGCAAAAAAGTCTTTGTGGGAATTCTCATTCTCTTCCTCTGGACTAGAGTGTGTGTATATATAAGACAATGACAATTTGCGTTTTTGATTGGGATGAGGACGAGCACAACCTACATTATGAAACCTCAAGACGAAGGACGCAAGTAAGTAAGTAAGTGTAAAGTGAGACTAAATAATTTGTCTTGGTATATATCTAGTATTATGTAAAAACAAAATATGCATGTAGTCTGCTTTACAGAGTTTTACGAGGATCCCATAAGTTTACAAGAAGGAAGGAAAAAAAACAGCGATGGATATCGCATTGTTGTCAAAAGGTGTGTGATCTATGACGGGTTTGAAAAAAGATAAAATACAGAGAGAGAGAGAGTGAGAGTGAGCGAGCGAGCGAGAATAACTCTAGAGCAGCCACACGCTAACTTTCTGAGACCAAAGTAACGAGGACCAAGCAGCCACGGCAGAGGAAAGTGAACAAGTGAAGCTGATCAGGAGAGCGACTGAGATTCTTATTCTGACTCGCAGTGAGTGAACAACGAAAAAAAAAATTGTATTAGAGTTTTGGAGAGAGAGTAAGAAGAAGAAGAGGAGCAGCAGCAGCAGCAGCAGCAGCAGCGTCGTGTAAAAGCCCAGCGAAAACCAGAGCAGGAGGCTCCTGTGACTCCAACCAACAAGGTTGTCAGCGAACGCGAAGAGCAGCTGTACTGAAAACCAATATATTATCTAGTGTGGTTTTTTGTTCTCCTTTTTGCATCAGAGATATCAACTATGGCAGAGAAGTGAGTACAGAGTAATATAGAAAGAACGACATGGTCTTCTTCTTGTCCGTCATGTCGTGTCTTTCCTATAGGCATCATCATCATCATCGTCGTCGTCGTCTTAACTTCTAAAAAACTCCAGCTAGACCATTTCTACACACACACACACACACACACACACACACACACTAACTAAACTTGGAAAGTTAGTAGTATAAGTTGTGTGCTCTATGTGGAAAATGGAAAAATCCTCCTGCATCATCATCATCATCATCACAGTTCAGAGTTGAGTTGAGAGTTTTGTGTTCTAAATCTAAAGCATGTAAATTGTTTGGTTTTGCATGAAACGGTCTTCTGGCTGACGATAAGTAAAATAGGAGATGGATGGATGGATGGATATATATATATATACTCACGTAAATCATATATTATTATGGAGTTAGCGTGTAGTAGATTTCTTTGTATTTTCAGCGTTTTACTCTTTCAATCAAACGACACACGTACTCTTCTCCTCCTCATTCCGATGCTCATTGTCAAAATAAATATGCAGGGGTTAGATGTAATATATGTATACTTATATAATAATATATTAGAATATGAGTTGTCGATCACAATGAGTTATTATATAGACTATAGTAGAGATTTTATGTGGAGGAGCGACGTAAAAAATGTAAAGTGGAGCAGGGATATGTATGATTGAGCACATGTTCGTAAAATAATAATAATAAAAATAATAATAATAATAATAATAATATAGTCAAGTTGAGTATTATCATACTTGTAATTACTTGCATAATAATATAATATTGACTTGCGTAGCGCAATTTCATTTTTCCTTGTTCCGTATATAAATATTATGCATTATAAATGCTAATGTTGATACGGAATTATGTTCTCCTGGCTGAGCGGAGCAAGTGGAGAGATTGTGCTTGCTTATGTGTGTGGAATGGATGTAAAAATTGTAAGAGGAAGGATGGGGAAGACTTTTTTTTGTTCTTTTCTTTTGCTGTGAGAAGATATATCAGGAAAAAATGTGACCTGACAGGGAATATGTGTCTTTGTCCGTGTTAAACTCTAATCTAATTACCCTATTTATGGCTTCTACGCTACCTGCCACTGTCCGAGAATCGCTCCAGATGAATGTCAGACTTCTCTCCAAACGAAAAGGTAAATTGGATAGGAAGTTTGGGAGTATATATGAGGTAAAAGTATATAAGGTTTTGGGAGAAAAAAAGGAGCAGCAGAGCACGAGGTTGATGATGAACTTTTGAGAGGTTTCCCCTGCTTCTCTCGCTCGCTCGCGTTTTTCACTCACGAATTTATCAATAATGAATTCAAACCGGACAAATACAAGTGAGAAAACGGGGGGAAAACAATGGAGGATTTATGAAGGACTCACTCTAGTATTACGCATTTAGAAAGAGTGCATGTATGAAAAATGAAGGATTTTTTTACTCTGTGCAAAAAATGTCTTACTGCCTGAAGGTGAGTCCAGCTATGTTCGATGTCAGTCAGCAAATATTGAGGGAAAGGAAATTGGAGAGTGGCAGGGAAGGTACAAAAAAGTTATTTTTAAGGGGAAAAGGTTACACAATGCGTTCATAATGGATGCAAGCAAATGTAGATCGAAAATAATGGGATGTGAAGGAGCCGTATGAATTTGTCTACAATAGTCACTACGAGAGAGAAGAGAGGAGGTCGACTCTTTGTTGGATGGAAGGAATACAATTTCCAATGGTTAAAAAGCCACTGTGTTTTTGCTTGTCAAATGCAGATTTTTTTTGTGCTGGAGGCTTCTTTCGAGAAAGTTTGGTTTTCTAATGATGATGACCTTCTAACATAAAAGCTTTTTTACGGGTCGGGAAATGGGTTTGGAGGGGGAATGTGGAACTCCGTGTGGAAACAAAGAATAATGCTATGTATAATATGATGCTTTTTTATTCTACTGGTTAAAGCTGTTGGTTGGGAGACATCTAACTGGGACGGGGCTAGCTACTAGGTGCTAAAAATGTGGAACATCGAAACGTCTAGGTATTCCAAAAAAAACATGTTGGTGTAGCTCGTCTTGCGTTGTTCGGCGTCCTCCAGGTGTTGCTATTATGCTCTAACGAAACCTTGTTGTAAATTACCGTGAAATCACAGTTAAATTCTATCTTTGTCAGCAAGCAGGTTAGCTGGTTATAGAGTTATAAAATGGTAACAGTAAACATAGGTGTAAATTAGGAATGTAATCCGAAACCACGGAAATCCGAACGTGGACTATCCCAAACTGCTCAACGATCGTATCAGCAGTATCACAAAATTCCTTCCTGACCCCTTGAAAGGCTCGGAGTTTATTTACAAGTTTAGCATTGCCTTGAAGGAGGACCTTAGTTTGAAGCGGTTAATGGCGGTTATTGTGAGTCCAACGACGGACTGTAAGACTTGTGTAGATATAATGGTAAGTGGGAGGGGAGACAGAGGGTTGAAAGTAGTTAATTAATTAATATTTTTAATTATTTTATGGATTATTTGGGTTAATTAGAATTTTTCATATTGCTTTTCCTCTTCTACAGAACATGATATTGAAAACTCCAGTGATGACCAACTTGTACCACAACACGATTAAAATCATGCTGGAACGAATGTCATCCGTTTTTATTGACAAGGAGGCCGTGGCTGTAATTGTCATCCAATTATTTGACCAAAATCACAGGCTCATTATTAGCAATCAGCTTATCTTCGTATCTGTTAATGAACTCGCATTTTTTTGTCCGGGCAACTAATAGCCATCATTGAGGAAATTGTGAAGAGGACGTCAGACTTCTATTCACGCTTCAATGTCTCGTTCTTTGCTGCAATATGGAGAAGGGACTGGATTTGCTATCGGTATCGGTCGGTAGGATTCTGTTTGATTTAAATAGGTTATTGTATTATATAATTTTTAAAATCTGGCTTGAATAAATGTAGATTATTTTGTCCCCTATAGGTTCTGGCCTTTGTGTTTCCGCATCCGCATGACAATGACAAGGTGCTGGAGGGGATGATCAAGCTGTTGAGTCACAACAGTTTAACGAGTGAAGCCATGACCAGCATTTTGACAGCCTTGGTGTACTTTGGCAAGAGTCGACCTATCGGTAAATTATAAACCAAGCAACAATATCAAAATGGTATGCGTCACTTCATTGTTGGCTGTTAATGACTGCATCATATTATAATGGTTTTAATTAATATTTGTGGTCTTAGGTCAACAATATCCGGTTTTATGACGATGTTGTCTAAACATTGTCAAAACACGTTGATGACGAAATCGGCCCGGTAGGGGAAGGTGGCAGTTCGCGTTTGTACGTCAATTTAAACGACTCCTCCGCAAGAAATCAGACATTTGCGGAAATAATTGAAGATCTTCGGACCAACCTTAAACCGGGCAACGCAAGTTACCAAACAGATGTAGTGGCTCTAGGTCACATTGCGCTACTCATGCCGGAACAATTCAAACCCGAGCTGAAGGCCATCATTTCACACTTCATAGTTTGCGCGTGAAGAACGAATCCAACAACAAGTGCGGCTAATGGTTGATGTGAGGAGGAAGAGCTACCAGAAATGACGCGTTACATGAAGTCCACAACTCGTTGGGTGATGGGCCAAAAGACTGAGTTCAAGGCTGCTGCCAGAACGTTCAAGATGCTACCAGTGTTTGTGGAAACTGGCGGCGAGTTCATAGACGTCTAAGTTCCGCTAAGCGACGCCGAGAAAGCGTGGCTTCGCCTAGTAGCAGATAGCTGTATGCTGAAAAACCGCGAGAAGAAAGGCGTCGTTGATCAGTTCAGCGCAGCCCAGTTTTGCTCCCTCTCCTAATTGTTGGTGGACGAGATGGCGGAAGTGCGCTCCCGTTTCGCCGCCAAACTAACTGCACCTCTCCTCTGGGATACCCCACAAGTGTCTTCCGGTGGATTTTATGGGATTCTACACCCTGTGCGGCTACGAAACTGATAAAAGGCTGCGGTCCATGGTCAAGACCTACATTATTGTGGATGTGAGCCTGAGACGAGAGTATGTCAAAACCCTTCTGATGAATGCAGCGGACAATAAGGCGGCTGGCCAACTGCCGCACATTATGCCTGATTTCATGCTGGCCTTTTCAGTCTCTGTCCTGCTAGATTTAACTCGTACGGAGAGGTCAAGCAACTATCTACACTGAAGGAGTGTCTGCGGTTCGTCCTGGAGCCGCTAATCGCCAAGAAAGGAAGCTATTCCTTTCGAATTTGCAAGAGCCTTGTGGTGCGTATGAAGAACATAGCTTATGTTGCAGGCGATTGATGAGCACGGGAACGTGTCTATACATCACGCACATCCAACGGATGACAAATTGACAAATTTAGAAATTCCGGAGCGGAGATGAAGGAGAGAGTGGGGATCGTGGTCGGCACGGAGGGCCGGGTCTCCGGGTAGGAATTTTAGATCTGCGTTTGGGAAAAGGACGACGACAAATAATATAAATCTAACAACTTTTCCAAGCACATTTTATTATAATCGTCCATCTTTTTCCTTGTTGCGGTTACAATTAATTAGCGCATTTGCACAATTTCAGTGTTTTGTGATTTTCTCGAAACTGAAGGAGGTACCCTTTTTTATTCAACTGATTATTACGTCGAAATACGTCTACACACCGAGTTTCGGCCAGATCGTATGTCGTAAAAGTTTTGCGTAATGATTTTAATATAGGTTTTTAATTAAATATAGCAAACGAAATCGTCTGGTGTAAGCAAATGAAATACAGTTTCTATGGGATTTACAAAAATCATAAACGTATTCAGCATAATGTATTGTTTATTCCTCCGGATCCATATTCTCATGTCAGTTTGTCAAAAGTGTGACTGACATCAGAAGGGATTTCCTTGTTAGACATAAGAGAAAGTTACGTGTTGTATTTTGAGTTTTATTTTTGGTTAAAAATCTAAATTACTCCGGCATACAAGCAACCTGCACAATTCAAATCGTTCCTTTTGACATTCATCATTGATTCAGCCCCTTGCCTTGGCATTCCAAATTTTGGGCAAGCTAATGGGCTTTAAGCAATTTGACCATTGTCCCATATGTGGCGGCGACAGGGAAGCATGGCGTTTCCTCCGCCTTCCCGTTGCAACTCCAACTGATTGTCCAGCTCCTTCAATTTCGAAACCCGGCTCCATAGGTAACTGAGCATAGCTATCCGTTGACATTACACTGGGAACACCAAGTTTACCTGACTCTAATGATTCTTCACTGTCGTAGTCATCTGAGTCAACGTCTACTTTCACATCTTCATCGTAATTCGGGGCATTCATAAACGCTATTTGAAGGGGATCCACGTCACTTATAAATCCATGTAGGCTCTCCCTGCCACAAAAGCCAGTACATTACATTACATTTCATATTTTGAGGATGAGATTTTTGTCAATTGAAAAATTTTCATCCAATTTAATTACTTGAAATTGACCAGGAATGACTCATAAATCACTTCATCATAAACCGCTGCTGATCCATCTTGCAACTTTGCTGACAATTTGCGGAGAAAGTCAGGCTGTGGATTACTCTCTAAATGGAGTTCTCCACCAACCGGTACATCTGCATAGTTTTCCTCCCCAGACTGGACATCTGGTAGAACTTGATCATAGACTTCGGGTGGTGCCAATTTCCCCGACCACATATTATTGTAGTCCTCATTACTGACCCCTTCATCCAGCAGGTAATTATCGAAATCAGTTCGAGCCTCCAGTTTCCGCAATACCACGTAGTGACCCGATCCCGGTGGGAAAGACGGACTCAGAAAGATTATAAAGTCAACATCAAAATCTTCTCCGGTGCGAGTAAAGAGGGGTGCGCCTTGGTCATCATCGAATGGGTAGTAGTTGGTGACGTTTTTGTTTTTGTCACTCAACTTTTGTATGATGAGTGCGGACTCGTCAACGTCGGTAGTTTCGTCATCCATCTCCATAGTCGCCACGTCCTCGTCCTCATCCAGAATTCCCAAGTTGTCTCCATCACGCTGAAGGTCTGCTCCAGTGGCAATGGATGCCAACATATCACTTTCTTGTTCACTCTTAAGCCTTTTCATGTGCCTTTCGTTGGTCAGGTCAAACAGGACTGTTTGGAAAGACAACTGGAGGAGTAATGTTAATGTTAAAAGTGTATAATAACTCACTTTCAGATATAAAAACATGGTTGACGTTTTTTCGTCGGGCTACCGACTATTGGTAACGAATGTTAATACTTCCATGCGCAATACACGTAGTAATCTGACATTAATCCATTTTATTGTTGATTGTTTATTTTGGTCTCATTCTCATTACACCTCAATTTCACTTTAACAGGAGTTGCATTCATCGTCATATCTGTAAATGATTGGAGGAGGAGCGTCGTAAAAAATGTAAACGCAAATCACACGTACCTATTATAATTCATTCACTTTTTAGTAATCTGTTAATTTGGTCATCACGAGCATTTTCAGAATGACCAGGTTGAGGTCGACCACGGGCTTGGTATAAGATTTTAGGTTGACACTGATTTTTAATTGGCGTCAAGTAAGTCCTACCTTTTCACATGGCATTTCATAAAATGGCATATTATTACGGTTTTGGTTAGAAAGAGCAGGCAGCATATTATCCAGCTGCATTTTTTAATGCGTATTATTAGAGTGATAATATGAGTGTAGTTTTTTATAAGATTGTCTAATGTAAGAATCCAAGGAAAGTGAGCGACTTCTTAATGAAAGAAGTATTTGTTCCATCCTCATTGGATGTTGGTTGAGGTAGATTAGAGGTGGCATGTGTTTTAATTTTGGATGGATGGTAATATGGAGGCGATGCTCATGGTTGAATATAAGCTGTGTAGCTGCGTTGTCTTTTTTATTGTATTACATTAGGTGGCAAAAAAGTACTGTCAATTGGGAGACTTGAAAGATATGCATGTAAATTGCTAAATTCTCAAGTGCCATATGTAACAAGGGTTTTAATTGGTCCGTATGAAGAGGATCTTATATTGTCTGGCATAATGCCCACATTCCACAAACAACTTTCTAGGCTACTATTGTGAAATTTAAGAACAATGGAGTTTCATGAAGGTAAAGCATTGTACTGTACTTCATATTGGGAATATAAGGCCAAATGATCGGATGAATCCTCCGACTTTCCGAATTCTTGTGGAAGGTTACAGCTAGCAGGACTCAACTTTTTGCTCAAAATTTTAACTTTCTGAGTTTAACAAGACATGGAGTTCATTACTTTGTTGATCTTCTTCGCTTACCTGGTCGCATGCCAGTATGGGGAAGTGCTCTCCTTAGGCTTCCCCGAATGATGGCCCTCCTATTCCGGGTAAGCCCAAAATACATGATTTATTTAGTTAATATAACTTTGCTTTTATTGCCACACTTGTAAAAGTGTTCATGTTCTATTTCTAGTTGTCCAAATGGAAATCGCCAGGTCGTTACGGGGACCTTGGTCCAGATCTTGCCCCTTGGAACACCAGATTATGTCTCATACTTGAAAGGGATGGGTGACTACTGTAAGGCTATTAGCTAATTTCAACTTGACTAGGAGACAGCGTACATGCGAGTATATAGTGTATATTTGGGACATATGACGTCATGCAGTCACAAGCCACTGAGAAGGGATTTAAAAATCGTTAATTTTTTAAAGTTAGTTTTAGCGGATGCTAGAGGTAATTGTACTCTATTCTGGTAATTCTGAATCCTCCCCCATCTGTAATTGTCAATCTCTTACTGTCTGAAAATCATCTTCCTAATGTTGGAATGTGAAATCAGGCATAATATGGAAATCTTTGTGACATGAGTAACTCATTCATGTGAGCATTTGTCATCAATGTAGTATTTGGCTGATTAGACATGTCCATATTATAATTAAGTTCCCCAAACAATTTTGAAGCCCTGGCACCAATCCTCTCTAATATTCTCGCTTTTATTATTAATAAGTATTTACAAACAAAAGTAAATTAATGTAAAAGATGAATACTATATAATAATAAGAAAATTGCTGAAATGAAAGAATTAAAATTGTAACATCTACTAATTGCAAATAAATGTTGTAAAATGACTCTAAAAATGACAATACAAAAAATTAAAAATTACACCCATTTACCATACATTTTTGAATGGTACTGAATTGAAACAAAGACTATTTATGAAAACGGTGGCCGTGGCCAGAATTAGATAATATTAATGTTATCGGTCGAAGTCTCCTTTACCGACACCATGACATGACATGAGTTAGAAGAATTTGGCCGCAGGATGTCTGCCAAAGCAAAAATAAAGATCCTTTCACATTTAGATACACATATGGGGAATAATGTTTGCAGGGCTTATAAAAACACTTGAGGTTACTAGAAATGTAGTTTTCGAAAGCGGTTTCCCATACGCGGTTTCCTCCTCATTCTTAGTAGTAATGCTTACATAATTTGGACCTTCTCCAAAATTTATTCCTCCGTGTATTCTAATTTTCTTTTCACGCCTCTCGAATCATTTTCTGTCCCATCCTCAATTTCACTCAGAGCGCCTGTTGGACTGCTGGATGAGCTTTGGCCATTTGGATGAACAGGATTTGAATTTTGAGCCGTCGGAGTAACCTCCGAAGAAAACAGAAGCATTTCTTGGTGAACCTCTCCAGATCCACACGCTAAGGCGTTCTTCGGGTACGGGAGAACCAAATTGGACAGAGAAAACTGTCCTCCAAAGTGCTCCAGAAAGCGTTGTTTAGTTGTCTGAAGTAGCACTGGAAGACCAGCGTCATCTACTCCCTGTGCCTACATATAAAAATTAAAAATTAAAATTGTCATCCTTGAATAAATAATGTAGGTACTAGGTACACACGAATCTATAATCAATTGAGTACTGCGTATAGCCCCGTATATACATTGTATAGTCTTGAAAGCCAGAAGCCCAGTGTCCACCCAAATTGGCATTTGACAAAGGCTACAGTATTTCCGTTTGGTGTTGCCTCACGGTATCCGCTCCGTCTCATAATACTCGCCATTTTTCTCGCAAAGCTCTGCCTCTCTGATGAAGCCATGGTCTGAAAATACTTGGATTTTCCCAGTTTAGTTAAATAGTACCAAGTTTGTCGCAAGGGTCCTCGGCCAAATTTAGGTCCCAAACTCTGATTTTCGTCAAAGAGCCACTGGGAATCCTGTGGTGGTGCGATGGTTGCGTACAAAACCAGAGTTTTTGCAATTGCTTTACAGGCAACGTCAGGATTCTGAAGTGCGAAGGGAGGACGCCTTGGCAAAGTGGGCAGCTCATGGGAACTTTGGATTATGTCCGTAAGCCATGCAGTTACAGACGAAATTGTGAGATCTACAAAATGGGATCAGGACGTAAGTATTGCCAAGTGTTGATCGAAGGTTAGACTATACTCTAGATTGCATTTGTGAAAAGTAAACATCTTACCGGATGCATTTGGCTGTGTAATCTCACTATCATAATCATGACTCTCCTCTGGTCCTGAACTCTTTTGTTGCGGTGGCGTGGGTGGTGGGAAGCTGCTCATTTCTTGCTGCACGCTAGATTCATTCTGTGTCCCGTTCCCTGGAACTATTACCGGCTGTTCACGTGAATTTCCTCTGGAATCCAGTTCATCTCCCATACGTTCAAGATCAGTAATTTTGGGAAGCTCTGCAAAACCCAAAGTACTCATTCTGAAAACTCCGAAACTGTTCTTTTTTTAAAGGAAACCAAAAACAACAAAATGTTGACAATTTTTTGGAAGGTGCACTCTTGCACTACTGGATTCCTACGCTAAAAGCTGAGCATGTAACTCAACCAACGGCTCGAATACAAATGACATTTCAAATTTGCACAACTAATATACCTTTTTCCAATTTCATACCGTGGGGTTTCGGACTTCGGTCCTCCAGGGTAAATCTAAACTGAAGGAATACAGGGGGCACATTTAACAAGTTTCATGACATATTTGCATTTGCTTTATTTTTCATTGAATGTGAATACACATGTTACGCAACGTCCTGCAAGGCTGTTAGTAACACTGGGTTAGCTTCCAAAGCTACTAATTTGGCAATAATCCAGCAATACCAACCGGACTTTGATCATACAGGCTCCCTACGCGATGTTGCTGTGTAGATTTGCATAGTTAAGCAAATAAGTCACCTTTGACCCGACCTTTTTGAGCATGCAAACGGAACTGTTTAATTCAGACCTGATGGATGGATATATCCTATGGGGAAATGATGATGCTGCAAAATAAGTCTTGATTGACAACACTCATTCTTGTCAATTTCTTGCCTAAATGTGGCTTTCATCAACTTGACCTCTGGACATGAGAGAATTTGCCCAGCTGAAAGAAATTGAAAGACAAAATGAAATACAAACAGTTCAGTAACATACAACGTCAGTTAATATGCTGTATGGTGATGGTACGTGCCTCTGCAAAGGTTGTTTGAACCGGAAACAACAAAATTAGTACTCAATTAACGTATTTATTGGTCTTATGCATTTCGTAAAGTAGTTCGTAATTGTAAATACGCCCGTGATCAGTGATTACCAGGGATCAGTGGCTTTGTGCTTGATGCAGGTAGTATATAGTATTCAGAAACATGCTAAGACGGATGTATATTATATGCGAGTTGAAAAAATTTCTTAGAATGCTATGAAAGGCAATGACTTCTTGTTGAGCAAGCCAATTAATATGAACGTAAAATAATATTTGGTTGGACAGTCACTCCATTAGTTAGTGCTCAAACTTTGTGTTGAGAATGGTATATAAATTGAAAATACGTGTATAGCAGAACTTACAACTCAACTTCACATAATAAATCAGGTTACACTGTTTGGCAATAAATGAATTTTTGATGCTTGAGTGCAATGTGTGTAAGTATGGAATGGTCCAAGTCCAAAGTAACTAACTCCGCCGTAGCATCATCATCATCCATGCAGATCACACAAATTGTGAATCACAATGTCAAATTTCAATCGTTAGAAAGTTGTGTTTAGAATAATAATAATAACAATAATAAAATAATCTTGTTGTTAGTTGGTATATAATACAATCCTCATCGAATCGAACATCGGCGGTTTGAACAAAAGATGCTTTTGTAATGCTCACAGTATTTTATTGGATTTTTATGAGAATGCAATAATATTTTTATATTCCACTACACGCAGCATCAAGACACACGTTTATTTTATAGTTTATTTAGAAAGTAAACGATTGACGCTTTAAATCTTTGATGAACATCTCTATCAACTACACACAATCCTAGTTTTTGACTTATATTTTATTCCTGGGAAGTTATATCACTTACTTGAAATCGTTTTTTAGCTAATTTTTCCTTTTACTTTTAGCATGTTTGGTAAACTTCTGTGTCCGTGGAGTGACATGCATGAAGTCACGTCACGCTCACGTCGTTTCCCACTATATTTTTTACTTACTACCACGAAGAATCTCAAGTTGTGTTATGATGACATATGAATTTCTTTAATGAATAACGACATTATAATGTACAAACATTCTGTGAATATTATTTAAACTGGGCAACGGCGAACTGCGCTCTCGGGTGACAGCCAACTTGGAGGGACTATAGTAAGTTGTCACACAAAGTAAGTATTACTATTACACAACGGATATTAAACGGTGTATATATATTGCCAGTGCACAGCTAGTGTATTCATCGTTACCAGCTACTTTCTACGTGAAAGCCTTGCAGTGATGTGTGTGCTCATTGCGTGTGGTTGGTTATACCTCTATCAACTATTTCTCTAGTTACATATATGTCGTATGTATTAAAAAACAAACAAAGCGAGGTAATTGAAAAAGCTGGCATGAGGGCATCCATATCCATCCATCCTGTGCATCAGGTGAAATGGACCATTTTTGTGTTTTTGCGGTAATTTGCGTAACTAGAAATCAAAGGGGAACACGACGGCTTCTAGTTAAATCACGCGTTGTTGTCAACTACTACTACTACTACGATATGCCTAAAAAAATGTGCGACACCATGTTGTTCTGTGTTGTAAACGTGTGTAAACAATCTATTTTCTCAGTCGCTCGCAGTTACACTCATCTTGGGGTTCCGAAGGTGGTTCCAACCGAGCAAAGTTCCTTTCCCGGAGAGCTTGCAGGGAGGCTCTCTTCCCGTACCTGCCCCGTGAAAGTGAAAATGCCAAACGGATAAAAATGAAAGTTAAACAAGTTTCGTGGAGAAAAAAGCTTTGTAAAAGTGATGGCTGAGAGATTACCTCTGTCTCCCAATGAATGAAATCTTTTTCCCCAGCGAATCTATATAATTTTTAACTTCAGATGGGGATGCGAAGAGGACTGGTCGTTCTGGAAAGCCTTGAGCCTCCATGCTGCCTAGCTGCACGTCTGGCGGCACACCCACCCCATTTATCCTCTCGATTGCGACGAAACCAAGGAGTAAAACGATCCAAAGCCCGAGGCTTGTCATTTTTGAAACCGTGTTGTGCTAGGGATTTTGTGAAAAAGAATTTTATGCGATGCGTTTGTAACAATTTGATGGCTTTTTATGCAATACATACTATTAAACATCATTTTCTAATTTAGACTTTCCTCATAGGTAGTAAGGTGTATTTACAAAGGGTGAGTTTATTTGCTATTTATTAATAGAACGGACTTCAAAGGAAATTTGTCGATTACGAAGAAAAGTATGTTGTAAAGGTCTATTTATGAAGCAAATGCTAATAAAATTAGCAGCCACTACCGCTTTGTTGCGGTTTGTATAATGCCTGACAGCTGGATGAAGTCAACAAGTTTCTCCTTTCAGGTTATTTTCAAAGAACGACTTGTAAACGTGGGTAATGAACTAAATTGGTTCAGATTATACGACTATGTTCTAAAATCGAAGCCAATGGAATGCTACTTTGTTGAAAACAAAGAGTGTGGCAATATATATGGTGCACGGTGTATTTTGAGACCACTTGTACCTACTCCTACGAGCGAGGCCGTGGTTCACCTGAGAATACGTTGTTTCATCATGCCCCACCTCAGAATTCAATTAGTGAATTAGTGACTAAAACTCCCCATTTTTAACTCAATCCCACTCGGAATCCCCTTAAAGTCGTCCTCAAAATTAGGGCGGAGTAGGTGAGCGTACAAAAGGAAGTCGAAAAATTATGTGAAAAGTCGTTGCTTGATAAAAGGACGTTCGCATTTAGCTAATTGGATAATACCTAGTAGAACAAGTCGGCGAAATCCCTAATCCCTTTGCCCATAAGCCCATTGACTACAAGATAAAGGTAAATTGTAAAAAAAGGGTTCAAAATATCCTTTGCACTTGAAAGCATTTCCTTGAAAATTAATAATACCAATTATGAACGTCATCCCGAAGGGGAATCCCCTCGCTGGGCGTAGCAGGTATGACAATGTATATTTTATCAAACTCCTTCTATCTACTTGATTTCTTGGCGATTTTTTGGCTTTTTGCTTCACTTCAGATTTCTGAATAACTTTCCTCTGGATCCCATATTTTTATAGCATGTTTCAAGTTCCCCAGATTGAAGCAAGTCTTATAAACTATAAATTTTTACTGTGCTTCTTAAATCCTATTTAGACCCTTGGGGAGTCTTGAGACAACCACCTTGGCAATAATCCTATCATACATACCTGCAATCGACGTAATATGTATTTCTAGAATTATTGTTGTTTCACAAGTTGAACCAGTAATTTCATAAAAAATATTACTACTACTTCATGTCAAAAATCCCTTTCTATTATATTCAATTATTTTTTAGCCTTTCTACTTCCCATGTAGTTCAAGCTTAAATACTGAATGTAATTTTTACCCCGTAAAAATAAAATTGTAAAAAAAACTGTCGTCGTATTATTACCTCTTCTCACTTTTGCTGGTGCACTCGAGCCAGAAATATGAAAGCTCACTGGTACAACCCGGCTGGCCCACCGTCAATTTCAAAGGGTGAAAAAGGCTGGACGAGGCAGGCAAAGAACTTGTTTCCTCTGGATCTGTTGTAAGTGGTGCCACAAACTGAGGAACTACTCACAACTTTGACTCTCGCACTTCAGTTGGCAGTCAGGGACTGAATACCTGTTGTACTTTCTCCACTCGAGTATAGACCACTTCTCGACAAAGTCCACAGCCAGGATCCCTTTTTATCCTCCAAAACGCCAACAAAAAATTTTTTTTTCTATCCCTTTACGCTCTCTCCATCTCTTTACACAATGCACTCTCTGGCTCTGCTATTTTTCACGGAAACCACCCCCGTGAACAACATATTGTATTAGGCTGAAAGCGTTGACGATTATCCACATCACGTCAAATTCCTTTAGTGTACTTTGTAATGTGTATGGTACGTGGTTGCCTTTTGTACAAAATAAATTTTGGACGACCATTTCTGGCTTCTAACTGGTATATTTTCTTTATCCCACTGTCAAATGTTTTTTTCGCCGCTTTTATTCTCCTAACGTTTCCCACATTCCATTTCATGCAAATTCAATGAAGCCTTATGGAAGCTGGTGCGTACCTTTGTGGAACTAGTTTTGACAGGCTTTTTCCAACGAATATTTATAGACCTGGAGCTTTCAACCTGATTTCAAAAGGTATTAGTGTCGATGAACGGATTGGAGGAGCAGGTGAGAAAAATGTACGAGTTTTTTATGTGCGCGCTTGGTTTTGCGTGGGCGATCACGATTTGGTCACAAGTTGAATCATAATAATTGTTATAGTATGTCATAGGGTACATTTCAACAAAGCTTGTACAATATGATACTCGTAATCGGCACACATAATATGGAAACCTTACATTGCATCGCATTGGAAAAAATGGACAGGCAGATAGACAGAACCTGCACAAGTCGAACCTATAATTAGAAATTAGCACACCATTAGATTTGATCGTGATCGGAGAAAGATTTTGAGCACGTGATTGAAGAAGCTAAACACATGACCTAATTTCGCTCATTGTTTGGGACCAGGAGCATAATTGCTTCAAACAATTCCAGGTTCAGCAACTTTTTGACCATGTCAGCCATTGCGTGGACGAACCCTCCTGGAAAGAAAACCTCTCCTGGAATTTGACTTGGGTTCACAAAATACATCACGTCAAGGAACGGAACAGCAGCAGAAGATTGTGAGTAGGTATTTCAATAAGATCGTCTTCTTTTATCCTTTAGGATGGCGCAATCAACCTTTTCGTGAAGCTGTAATTACAGCAAGAGAAACGATGCTGAGTTTGTTCCTTCTTCCGCCTCTCTGTTCCCGATATTCTGTACACAGTTAAACAATGAATTTGAATACTCGTTACAATTTTACCGTTTCTTCCCCGGTTGTCGACGTCAGCACGGAATCGAAACTAATTTCCTTTCAAGAAAACTCGAATAATACCTGAGACGGGTGGGTATTTTCTCCGTCATCCTCCACAAGATTACGGGTTTCCTTAGTACTCCTTTGCGAACCGACGTGTGTAAATGTGTAGTAATTCCGGAATCTGTAGAGAAATCCCCGATTTGATTTGCTAAAAGGATAAACAAAGAAACGGATCGGTCTGACGAGTGACGGATCGGTCGTGAGTGAGTTGATAGAAAATGGTGAACCGGATATGTGGCAAGATGAGAAACGTGTGGAAAAGCCCTCTCTTCTTCTACGAAGCCTTTCATTTTAATCACAGTCAAATATAGCTTCAAAATCGGCAGTACGAACTCTCTCTCGTCCTAATTTTGAGCAACAATCATATCCATCCCTAAGCTTCCAGTCTGGTTTCTTCCTGCTTTCTTCCTCCCAAAATAGCTGCTTTCACAACAAGCTAGTCTTTTATTATTCAATTCAATTGAACAGTTCAAGTGTAACGGGGTTCCACACGTGCGTTAAGAAACGAAGACCGCTGCTCCCACATGCAAATTTTAGTCAGAGTGGCTCTCCTCTCTTGAATTTTCTTCTTCTCTCAATGTAGCCATTGTGCGAGTTCAAAGTGCGTAAGTAGCACCTTTCCTCTCGCTCCCTCCCTGTACCTACCTACCACATACCCATCGACAACCTTTCAACCTTGTCTTGATCGCATTTTGCTTTTAGGTCGAGCTACGTTTACTTGTCAAACATGAGCGGAGTCAAGTCCATAATATTAGCCGGCACATATTGTATAGTTTTTATTATTACTCTGTACTACTAAAGCCTTGCCGATAGCTGTCTAATTTCGAGTGCAAGTGCACTCTCGTGGAAAATGAGAAAAGGCGAGGGATTGTCATCAAGAAGAAGGTTTTTTTTTTGCTTTCTCTTGGAAAGACTTTGCTTTCCGCCCTCGCACCACCACCACCACCACCACCACCACCACCACCACTACCACTCTTGTGCAATGTATTTCTTCTGGACAGGGACAAAAACGGCATTCACTCCTTTTCCCGAGTGACAAAGGGAGTGAGGGGAAAATGCATGATAAGAAAGCCATGATTAATGTGGATCGAGGGCAAAAGAGGTCTGACGGAGGAAACGTATCCATCCTCTTGTGTCGTTAGATGTAAGAAAACCAAAAAAAGTCTATTTGCATTCCGATGAGCTCTTGTTTGTTCTGCTTGGAATTAGCTTCTTCGGCTTTTTGAATGGAACTCCTTCTCCAAGAAAAACACTGGCATCATGGTGGATTATCTGAATTATGGAGCTCATTTGTGGCCAATGTGATTTCTTACTTGTTGCTTGGCTCACAAGCACTCAAAGCTTTTGGTGTGGTCTTGCTCTACTTTCTGCTTGCAAAGCAAAATGTGTGTGTGGTGTGGTTTCTTCTTCGTAAATGATTTACTTGGATATTGGAAAACGTGACTTTTTCTAATGGAGTTATGGAACAACACACACACACACACAACTGCCAAGATGCTTCATTGAAGTACTACTAGTGATTGTGAGTATAAAGATGCGGCGACCTTTTCAAAGTTTGCGTTTGGTGAAACTTGAAAAGTTACTACTCGGTCGGTATTGAAATCCAGCGTTAATTAGCAAAACAGCGGCTAATTGTAAGTTAACAGTTAAAACCTTTAGGAACTTTATGGATTTGTCTATGAGCAGAGGTATCATGAGCATTTATGTTGCAAATCCTTGAAACAAAGATAAACATTTTCCTTCCCCCTAAATCTCGACATGCTTCCATTCTCCTTGTCCACTATCCTGTTCAAATTGTCCTCCCACACGTGACGCAAATTTTTTTTGTCACTTTCTATTAAAGCTACGAACATACATAGGGATCGTCAACACATTTATAAAGTATGCATGACAAAAACAACATTGCAATCAGCTAAAGTGAGATTTACAAGTAAGTACATTACAAGACGCCAAAACAAGGTGGAGACAACTGGCGAGACAACCTTTCATTTACGGCAACTCACGCCCATCACACCTCCATTCAGCTCTCTGACAAAATTGATGTGCTATGCTGGCTGAGCCAGCATGAAGCTAGCAGCAGTTCAGCTTCAGCTCGCAAATTCCATTTCCCTCATTTGCATTCTCCGTTTGCCTCATGAAGATAGTTTATTTGTCCCAAGGTGAAGTGGAATAGTACTAAAGCGACAAGTAAAAGAGTCGAATGACGTCCGCAGGAAAAAAAAGCAGAGGAAATGTTGGAAACAACAAGTTGATGAGGTTGTTTGTTGTAAACGTCTTTTCCTCTTTTTTTCCAAAAAAAAGAAGAAAACATATCACTACGGACATTGATGCCATGGTGCTTTCGCCACCTGAAGAAAGAAATCAACCAAGAATTATTGCGCTCCGTCAACTATTCCCGTTCCATAAGAAGCTTTCAACATTATCCTTGTAATACAAAATCGAACAGGGTAGCTCCGTTCTGTAATTCCTCCAAGTCCTAATACGTATTGGAGCATTTTCCCCCTTTCACACATAAATCTGTGTATACATGCTACTCCAGTGCAAAGAGGAAACTTATTTTCGTTAAAAAAATCATTTTTCACAAAATATGCTAATTTTCAAGGATCATTTGAAAGATTGAATGGGTCTAGACAGCTCGACAGTGATTGCAAAAACGCCTTCTTCTCCTTCACTTGTTTAAGAATAAATGGATAAAAAGCAGATTCTCAAGGTGGCGTCGTCCCACCTGTTTACTTAATGCGATGATGATGATATGATCTTTTTTTTTCTCTCAGAGTGTATACCGTACAGCAGATGATGATACTTTATTAGCATGAATTTACGCAAAAACACGGGATCTTCCAACTTGCTGCTGCCCCCAGAAGAATGTGAAGGAATGGGAAAGTACGCACACTTTATAGCCTTCCCTCCTCACCTCTACCCGACCCATGCTTCCCAAAGGAAATTTTCCCGTGTCTGAAGACCTTTTCATTTGGGCAAAGAGGGCAGCAAGCTATATAGGTAGCTCTGAAGCGTAGGATGTTCTCCAAACTCCAAACGGGGAAGATGGTGAAACGGTTCTTCTTGCTAAAAGAAAGCTTCAAGGATATATCCTCATACGGACGTATATTATATTATTATTATATGGCGAGACAACATGCAACTCTTTTTTTCTCTCCTACGTAGTAGTATATGGAATAGGCATGACAAACCCATGGATCGATTTTAACACGCGGTGAGCGAGTGAAAACTCTGTTTATAGCTAGGACGAGCAGTGAGTGACTGAGTGGAAAACTGGGAAACCATGGCGAGCGAACTACTATCCGTTGTGGTAACAGTATCAAGGTAAATATACGTTTTTCATAACGCCACACACTCTCTCTCTCTCTGGGCTAATGTATATTTGTTGTACAACACGACGATCTGTGTCCATCTGGAAATCAGAAGAGAGACAACTTCAAAGCAAAACTTCGTCTTAACAAAAAAGAATCACCTCCCCATCAAATACTAGCTTGCTAGCGACTGATTACCAGTTTATATCACAAGAAGTTGTGTTTTTTATTTGGCAGATTTCCTCTGATCAGCCAAAATTTACCAATAATTTAGGAAGAGGAGAGTGTGAAAAGGGAAAAAAATATATATCTTGCCTGTGCTGGCCTTCTTGTTGTATATAGTCGACCTCAAACAATCCCTAATCTGTTGACATGTTCATTACATATTAATTTCATCAAGCGAGAAATTCAAAGCGTAGTTTAAACATAACTTCCCAGGGTTTCCCGAGACCGAAACGTTCGGTCATTGACGGAGAGTGAGAGGGTATAACAGTTTGCTAATAATCTAATAACGTAAAAAAATTAACTCCTCTTAACAGTCTCAGCACATGAACGACGACATGCCTGAGAAAACTGAAGAATCTGCAGGCCCTTCTCGGTAAAGCGGTTTTTCTATCCGGTCATTGATATATCCTAGCTGAATTTTGTAAAATAAAATATTAGTCTTTTAGTTTTTTAAACAGAAAATTGAATGTACCTATTTCCTTTCGTAGTGGTTTGTAGACATTTGTAATCCATGTTTGTTCCGTGTGATACTCTAGTTTCCTCTCAACTTTAAACAATTTTTTTTTTCGTGTCATTTGTTCGTACTTAAAATAGCTCCTTAAAAATATTACTATGTAGTTACAAAAATGTTTAGATCGTCCATGAAAGAATTCTAGTTTAGTGAGCCTTAATGTGAAGACCCGTTCTCGATCTCATCCACTTTCTCTCTTGTTGCAACTTGCATACCCGCGATGATTACATCCAGTTCTCTCAGGTAATTTTTTTTTGCTCGAAAGCCAAACGGACTTTCAAAATTACACCTTTTTCCCCTTGCATATATTACGCACTTTATTCCACTCATTTGCACTGCCATTACATTCATGTCTCTCCGTCCGCACTGCGGAGTTATATATAGAAGCTTGCTGTTGGGCTGCATAATCATGAATATGTCACAAGTTTGATAAAATAAGTCGCTGTGAAATTTCCTGTCAAACACAATTCCATCCCATCTCTTAAGAATATACTAGTATACCAATTTTCGTGTGTGGTTTTGAAGTCTCAATATGAGCGCATCAAGAGTACAATAATAATCCCCAAATCATATTGGCATCTATTCTTGGTACAATAATTGCTTTTGACTCCATTGACTTTTGTTTTAATCAAAAATTATTTTTAACCCAGAAGGTTATTATTTGTTGTAAAGACAGCAGGTCCCATCCATACATCACTGGTTTACTACAGGTATTTTTTTATATTTTTTTTACACACACTGCTCCTTGCTTGTTTAATGTTTAGTCAGACTGGTTGGAATTGTGGAACTTGGAACAAAGTTTGCCCAAGCATGAAGTAGTATTTGTCAACTTTTGTGTATTTATCTTTTGAGTTAGTTGAGTGGAAAACAGAGATAGGAAGGAGTAGTGGGCAAGCTCCGACTTAAACCTATATCTGACTCTGACTAGGCATTTCCTTATGGAACATGTGAGCATATTGATAAAAAAATATGTATGTGACTGACAGTCAGTCTACTCGTACGAGCGAATGCGAACAGAGCTTTATGTCAACAGAGTCCAGAATTAAATTATGATTAAATCGCTCGGTGAAAGAAAGAGGTTAGTAGAGGCGGCTCATCGTCATTTAATTGCATGATCTGTACTGTACATAAATACACACTGGCAAATATTGTGAGAAATTAGGTATACTCTCAATAATGCAGCTACAATTGGTCGTGTATACTGCGTAATATTATTATTATGTTATCTCAATTTTCAAACAGCACCTTGAAACCGAAGTGAGCGCAAATATGTTGATTAATGACTTTTTGGCCATGAAACCACGCTCTACAGAATTTAATATGATTATAGCTACTTCATTGTCTTGGGAAAATTCATCTGTCAGTCATATCTTCATAATTGATTTAAATATTAAAAATTGAATTTCAAAATTAGGACCTTTCAAATCAGTTCGCTTTATAGGAAATATTCGTGTCGAAACAGGAGTCTTAACAGCCCTAGTGGTTTTCTCAAATACCTACATTCATTAAAACGACATTCCACAATGTCGGTTTGTCATCGTCGTGTGTCATCTCACTGACGCCGCCGAGGGTGTCTATGCATACGAAACGTAATAAGCGACACGAGTCGATGGAAACACAATTGAACATAATGCATAATATGGCATGATTCTTCAATACAGAGTCCCCATTTAAGACAAATGCTCCATTTGCCGAGAAGCCGTGTCTTGATCTACTCGGATCATCTCTCATGTTTTCTTTATGAAGATCGTCGTGAGCAAAGGAGAAGTGGTCACAGTGTCAAATCAGCCAGTCTGTCGTTAACAAGGTGGCTTGGCTTTAATGAGAGTAAAAGGAGGTGGTGGTGCTCATACGAGTTATGACTTCATTCTGAAAACAAAAACTGTGTCGTCTGTCCTTGGATTGTGCGAGGTTCTGAAAATTGTGAAGCATATTATATAGCGTGTCAAACCCTCCTGGAGCAGGAATTGTTGGCAATTTCTTTTAAGCTGTGGTACAAATCCAAATGAATTGGTTTCTTTTTTTGCATACACAAAAAAAAACAGCAGAGGAGTTGGTTAGAGGTCACCTTGCATTCTTCTGATAATTCCTTGTTAGAAAAGTTAAATATTGAATGTGTCTCGTAAGTGGAGTGGAGGGAACGTTAGGAGGAGCGTATACTTTTTTTTCGACAATTACAGGTACAAGGTTATAAAAATGTCAAAGTACGGCAGATGTTCCATTGCAATCAAAGCGAGCGAATTAACTATTTTTTTTACTGGAAAGTGTATATAATATAAAAAAAGTCGTAACAAAGTGTCATTAGCTTTTGGGAGGAGTGCATTGGCTGACTGGACATGAGCAAACTAGCAATCTTCTTCTAGCTCTTTGCATAGTTGTTTCTCTTACTTGTTGGAGGAGCGGATATTATTATGGCATTATTTGCGTAGGTCGTGGTGGGTTTGCTAAAAGAACAGAGAGGAAATTGAAAAGGAAGGACTACTAGGTCCGTCCAATTGTTTTCTTTCCAGTCATTAATCAAACCTGGAGCAGATTAGTTACGACGACTTGATGGATCCCCCGACTAGATTCATCCTTCATTGAGTTTAGTTGCAAAAAATAGGCTTTAGTTAGTTGTTTCTTGACTTATCATCATCAGCTCAGTTGCCAATATTTCTTTTAGAAATATATTTTACTGAATTGGAAGAAACTGTGCAACATGTCCGGATTAAACTATCTAATGGTCCAGTAAGTAAAAAAAATATATGCATTTTTGCAACAGTGTCGTTTAATATGTGACATGTACCTGACTGTCAATTTTTGGACACACTTTGATCAGTCAAGTGGAAAAGTTTGAATGGTGGTGTAAACCACCTTCTTTTTTCATTTTTCCACTTCAACTTTTAAAAGTGTCATAATATAAGAACGTCTTGTTATACAAATTTCACGTCTATCAACAGATGCTAATATTATAGTGTCAGTCATGTCATCAAGCACGATGTCAATATTTCGTACTTTTCCCACTCCAGTTTAACCTTAGCGTTTTAAGTGAGCCAAACAAAGATGTTGTTTAATTACTGATTAAAGGATTGGGCACTCATTATCGACAGTCTCTGTATATTTCTAAAAATCAGAATCCGAACTCTGTGATGATAATACTTACATAATAATAATCTAGAGGGTAGACACGGCACACGTTTATCGACTTTTTATCTTATCATACAATTCGTCATCATATCGGTGGTGATTGGTAATTGAATGTCAAAGTCATTTGGATCTTTCACGTTCAACGCCAATTTGGCAATAGTTGTAATCGGTATTATTTGTTTTTGTCATTCGATCTACGTAGTTCATACAAAAAATTGCAAAAGAAGGGCTGCATGGATTTCACGGGATGATTGTACTTCAACTTGGTTTGCTCCTGTTGGCGTCCCTTTAGTTGAAATGCGACCGCGTTAAGATAATTTACCACTCGCTTGCGATCATTTGGATTCAGAACGTGTTAAATTGTGTTTGAAGCATAAAAAAAGGAATCCGTGGGGTTTTACTTTACAAAACAGCACTGAATTCCTTGCGGTTTCACGGATTTTTTCATTGCATTTGGTTACAGTTAAAAGAATTTGCGCAAATATTATTTAAGCTAATTCCGAAGGTAGAGTTGCACTTTCAGATTTGATAATAAATTAATTAAACGTGCCTAATTAAAAAATATATTATATATTATACATGTGGCTAGTGGTAGACACGATGAACTTTGAGATTTGTCACGGCGTGATTCGATGATGATCTCAGAAAGAAATGATGATGAATGGCCTCCCTGACACTCTATTTGACACTTGATGATCCTCTTTAATCTATCTACTTATTTATCAATATAAATCAGTATTGGACAGGCTGGCTTATGTATTCCGTCACCAGAGTTAACAGGAGAGAGAAGACTTTCCCCGTAGAAGAGTTTCCCACATAATTAGCAAAATAAATAATGCGAGTAAGACTAGACAACTAAGTGAATGTCGGGCTACTACTTGGATTTTAATAAACTCGTCGTATTTACTCTAGTCGTCTAGCTGCTAGCAAAATTTATCTTATTAGTTTATAGATTCTAGAAATTACTATATAGCCCGATTAGCCCTTATCTTGGTGGATATTTGACGAAACGAAAGTGTGTTTTAGTAAATACTTAGATATTGGTAAAGTATAAATTCCATGTAGTAACTGTGATTTTAGGGATTGCTGCATAGTGTGAAAATGGAAGATTTGATGGAAAGGGTTAACGATTCTATGCTTTAAAATAATTATTATAGGGGTCGCGTTAACAGCATGCCAAGTCAACCGGTGTCCGCCATGAGCAGCAAATTGTGCCGACAGGTCAGTATCGAAAGTCCTGGACCTCTTATGAAGGATTGTGTCTTTAGTTTCGATGTCCCTGTGCCAGATGTCCCGCCAACTGGAGCACGAATTCGAGTAAGTATTAATGATATGATGGGAAAATGTTTTTTTTAAATGTTGATTATTATTGTGTGGAAAATTAAAAGATTTTATTTGGAATTGCGTGACCAAGGTTGAGTGCGCTGGGGCCTGCTATCGTTTACGGAAGACCACATCACAATCCAGCATTTCTAGCGCCTCCAGCATAACTAGTCTTAATAGCCTTACTGGTGACGTGTCTACTAACGTTTGTTTGAGTGGTGGCGGTGCGGCACAAGGTACTCAGTCCGGTGGAGCTACTACTCCTGGACAAAGCTTGTCACATTATGGAGTCAGGGATGCTGCCCTTTTCCCCGGTTATGAGGTATGTTCAACAATTATTAAGTAGCCACAACCTCGACCCATTTTCGTTCGGCTGAGTCGAGCAACTAACTAACCATTGCTGCATTGTTTGATTGTGTTTGTGTGAACAGGTAGCAGGGATTGTGGAAGGTCTTGGGGAGGAGGTGCCACTAAATGCTGACATCAGTGTTGGCGACAAAGTCGTTGTCTATCCGTTTGAAGGAGTGCCTCATGGGTAAACAATAAATTCCAAAACCAAACTAATATACTTAAATCAACGAAAACGTCTCAAATTCGTTGCTGACACCATAACTATTTCATATCATAACAACAGATATGCAGAATTCATGACTGTTCCCGATCTCCAGTACTTGGTTAAGGTGCCAGATTCTATGCCACTGAGCGTTGCTGCTATGCTTCCAACTGGTGCACTATGGGCAATGAACACTGTGCAAGTAGCTAAAGATCGCATTCTCAAGCGACTCGAAGAACAAGGAGAGTCTGGTGAGTTCCGAACCAAAGTTCTTTTCACACAATATTCTCGAACTGCGGGGAAGGCTCTAAATTAATTCATATATTTTGTAGGTCGAGTGCGAGTCTTGGTTGTTGGAACAGGAGGACTGGCTCTATGGGCACTTCGCCTTGCCCAACATTATTTAAAGGATGTCAAAGATAGGGTTCTTCTCGTCGTTGCATGCCTCCGGGATGAGGGTATCCTTCTCGCAAAAGAAGCCGCCAAGTATGCCGTTTTACTTACTATTTAACATGAAATCTCTAACTGAAGATTAGTCAGCATTATTTCCTCCATATATTTCTATTTTATCCTGACATTTATTGTTGCAGAGTGGATGTGGTCCAATGGAACGAAGACTGCTATGAAAGGGTTCTTATCGAGCGCACTAAAGATTGCTGCGAAGGAGAGGTGGATGTCGTCATCGATTTTGGAACAACGTCACGCAGTCTTCACAGATCTATTCAGTGTCTCAGCAAAGTAAGTTTCCAAAAACTAAAAGGTTTACTCCTTAAATTTTCCTCGAACAAATGCAAACCCCTGGAACCTAAACTCTTAAATTCTGTTGCATCCAGGGCGGGATTGTCTTAATTAGCTCTGAAGTTGCCGAGCGACTCGTTCCGAAATTTAGCAAACGCGCAGAAGAACGCCAGCAAACAATCAAAACAGTGGATGTGGGTACTCTGGATCAACTCAAAGAGCTGGTTGCTCTTGTCGCATCTGGTGAAGTAGGTTTTTTAAACCCATCATTATTAACAATTATCTTTCCATTATAGAAAGAAATAACAAAGCCAACGAACGGATGAGTAGATATATTCATGAAATCCCATTCATACTTTCCAGGTTTCACCCCCACCTCACACCGTATTTCCAGCGGATCAAGCTCGGGAAGTGATCCGCAAACTTTGCAACTCAGAAATTCAGGGCAGAGCCATCCTCCGCTTTCACTCCATTGACTAAAAAAATCAGGTTCAACTTACAAAAAAAGATATGTATTTCAGAGGTTGCAGTGTAATCATCCCGTGTCACACACCTGCTTGTCTCTCGAGTCAAGTCAGGGCGTAACACTAGTTGATTCAAATTTGTCTGTGACATTATTGCTACAGTCTAAATCGCTACATAGTGTACTAGTAAGCCATTATAATATTAAATTCTGATGACGAAAAAAAATGTACTACTACTAACACGAGAAAACATTTTACTTGCACTCACATAACACCTATAATACTATATATAAGTAAACTATCAATTACACTATATATATATTTGTGCAACTTGCTAAAAAAACAAACTATTGTTGAGGAAACAAGGCTTACTATATAATCTTGATTTTTGTTAGTAGTACTTACATAATATATTACGAAACAAAATTCTGTACGTCTCATCTTTTAGTAAAAAAACATACGACGGGGACGAGTATCTCTAATAGCGAATATTATTATATTGGTACGTGACCATGTTTTAATTTATTGTATATCGTCGTGTCGTCTTGGATAAACGTTAAGAAGAATATTTACTCTCTACATAATCGAGATAGAAAAGAATCGCAAAAAAAATCACTAAACTCGAAAGTATATATTGCCAGAGTCGTACATAGATAGTAGAAAGGGTTGATTTTTATTAGTATTTCGATATAGGGCCCTGCCAACAGGAGGTTACTAGTTTTAGCAAAAAGAAAAAAGGTTGTTGTGCATAAGCGGGTGTACACTTTAAAATGTATATTTCAGATATGTATTATAATAGATTAGAAGATTTTCTCTTGAGATGCTACTACTGGTCTGGTCGCTGAACGGACGGGCGGACGCTGAACCTAGGTGATGATATAATGTGGCATTGATTGAAGTCGTCTGAACATTGATGATCAGTGATTCACAAAGAAACAAAGGTGTATTAAATAAAGTGATCGTCATGCATTTTCCCTCAGTAACTCCTTCTTTCCTGCGAACATTCGATTGTAGCAAAAAACTCAGTGTAATTAATATTAAGCTGATAATATTCCCAATGTAAATATAACTAACCCGCTGTGTAAACCCTTCCCAATCGTCTAAACACCTGTTGGACATTTAAAAGAAAACAACAGTTTACTACATGGAATATTCAACTAGGATTTCCTTTACCCTGCTTTCAGCGCAAAATAATAGTGGGTTTCAGAGTTATGACTTATTAGCCAAAATGACTTATAAGCCATGGCTAAAATAGCCATTCTGGGGCTGGAGGCTAAAAATCAAAACTTTATTTTAGCCACATTTTAGAGGCTAAAAGTATAGCAGCTAATAAGCCATGAATTTTAGCCTCCCGCCCCGAAATGGCTAATTTTTTGTTTGGATTATTAGCCAGTATTGGCTAAAAAGTCATATCTCTGAAACCTCCAAATATCACACAAGAGAATATGTCTAGAATGTAAAGAACTCCAATTGTAAAATTTTGACTCCCCATATATATAAGTATATATTATATTTCAGTGAACTGATATCTTTCAGAACCATTGTAGCAACTTATTGGCAATGGTCGGAGAATAGGGTCATGCATGAGCAGTATGACATAATTGTAGTCGTGACCGCTAATGGGTCAGTTTTTTCCAAACTCTTTCCAAGTTTTAGAAGTTGGAGCATGTGTGGTGGAAAAATAGTAAAAAATTGTGTTACTATCTTGTTAATGAGCGTACAGAATGTAATAAGATGATAGTTTTATCGTAATTTACTATATATGGATTTATAAGAAAAGTGCATCAAGTTTTGGATTAATTACAATTTGGTAGACCAAGGACGAGAAAGAGAGAGAGAGAGAGTACTTTAAAGTGGTAATAAAAGTTTCATACGAAATTAAACTCTTTTGTGCATTCTTTCTTTTGAAATTCGGTGGAACATCAAATGACATATATAATTTATGCGTGCATTATTATTCCGTCGTGCTGTGAGCACTACATGCTCCTTCTTGGTCCAGTTTTCATTATTATTATCTCAGCTGGATTCTCTCATGTCTACAAACTAACCAAGCAGAAGACTGCAACCATTCAATATATGCAAATCTTATTATTAAAATGACCATTCATGCCAAATAAAGCCTGTTGGATTTTGTCTCTCTCTAATCGTCCAATGAAGTCCATTGTAAAAAATGTTGGTTACTCTCCTGTGTGGCGAGAGAGTATCGCAAAAACACTTTATTTTAGTCTTTTTTAAGCGGAAACGATTATCTCCCAAGTTTTTCCTAGTGTGAAGGAAATTGCATGAATGCTGCTGCTGCTGATGCTGCTGTGGTGCAAGTGTGCATCTTTCCTCAGCTCGGGATACATCTACATACACTTTTTTCTATTCCAAAAAAAAACTTTGTTCGCTAGCAAACCATGTTTACAAAAATGATAAACGTCAAAAAAAAGACTTAAAAATACACGTGCTCATCTCCCTTTTATGTTTGAGTACATTAATCAGAAGCAGATATATACATAACCAACTATAACTCTGAACAGTTGTGAATTCAAGATTCTCTAAAAATATATAGTATACATAAACGATTCCCACCACCAACACCACGTAGCTCAATAAGTTCTCTGAGGAAAACCACACACCTCTACACAGAAAAAACATTTAGAAACCGCAATGGACCGTTATAATATGAGTAATGAGAAGATGAATCAATTCCAGGAAAACAAAACTTCCAGCACAAATCATCAACACAACTAAAAATACTATAGGGATATATTGAAACTAAAGATTTTTTAATTATGACTTGCTCACAAAATGAGGATGGAGGATGGGTAAAAATGCATCATTAATTATTCCGTTTCTTGGTGGAGCAAGAAGTATAGGTAATGTCTTATATTCCCACGACATTTCTTCCAAAGTTCAGTGTATCCAAGGCAATGCGTAAAAATGCTTTAAGCAATTTATTTTTATATAATACTCCTATATAGAGCTACTGTTCCATCCACGCTTCACCATTTCACCAGAGTCGACGAGTCATCGTGTCAAAGTGACCAAATAAGTAAATAGGCATATCAAGAAAGAGCTCTCAATTGAATCAGCTTTTGCTTTTTTTCGCTGTTCGTGTAATATAGTTGGACTTTATATACACACAATAATAATACATAATACTTATATGTTGTAATATTAAAGGCAATTGTGAACAGGAGGACTAAAATGCCAGGCGGCTTATCTTTTGCGTTGCGGCGATACCACTACGTAGCAAAACTTTTTTTTATGGATTTTTTTTATTCATACACAACGGAAATCAGTGTGCTGGATTCGACTACTACTAAATATGTATCGCTTATGGATAGCCATAATCAAATTTTAATCCCCGCTCGGGAGCAACCCAACTAAAAAATTCACAACGTTTTGGACCATGCATGTTCACAAAATCAACCCTTATTATCTTTCCGAAAAAACATTTTTGCATGTTAAAATAAAAAGCAGTGAGCAGGCGAGAGGAGGAGGAGGACAGCTTGAAGAAAAAGTTTTATTAGCTCCGGCTGAAAAAGATGGAAGGTTTCGCGTTGTTGTCATCCAAATTCCAAACATGGTTTTTCCTCCTCTCCGTGACATTTCTTGAATCCGGTGTCTTATGTAGCCGAGCCGTCGGCCGTATGTAGATTTTCATCGGGGAAGGATAGCTTCCCAACAAGAGCAAGCGACGAAGCAGGTATTTCTCCGTAAATAAAGTAGGAAGCGGTGGGAGAGGAGGTGAAGCATAAATAAATATATGAGTATTATTCATCTAGCTCTATCTATATACCCCACTACATGCTATCATGACACCGAGGATATGTCCCGAAAAAAGTAAATCCAGCTCTGGAGTACACATCGTCATTTTTTTTAGCTAAACAATAAAGACGATGAAACCCAGTTGGGAAGTCAACATTTTGGAATGCCATCAGAGTTTATCTGTTTTGTGCTTAAAGTTCAACTTTTTTTTTCACTCACAATCACTACACACATATATACGTATATATAGCTATCCACTACATGAGATAGAAAGAGAGAGAGCGAGAGAGAGAGAGAGCGAGGAGAGTTGGGGGAAAGTTTTAGGAAGCTCGTGCTGAAAATCCATGAAAGTTTTTTGTTGTTGTGTAAGGAGCAGGCGCAGGGCTGTATCGGCCAAGTAAATTTCCTTGATTTCCCTTTACATCTAATGTATTGGATGGAATTACGGGTTAGAAATGAATGAGCGGATCATCCTCATTAATATTGTATTCTCTTGTTCTCCCCCCGCTTTCGCCTTGCTTTACCCGTGCTTCACCAGGCATTCTCGGCTCAGTTCTTTGGGATCTTGCACATCTACTACTCCGTCGGTTGTCTGCTCACACCGCTGCTCCTGCTTGCTGCTGCTGCTGCTGTTTCACACTTTCTGCAGCCATCAAACGGCTCGCCTCTACTCTCTCCCGGTCCGTGAGTGCCGATGCCTGGATGCCAGGAGCGTGGAGCAGAATGCCTGGATTCTCGGGAAAAGCATAGACAAGACAAGCGACTACTAACAATGGATGGAAACTTCCAGGACAGAGGTGGTATAGAAAGCATGAGCATGACTTGACTCCTCCGGTACGGCACCGGAGAAAGGTTTCTTTTTCTTGCCAGCTTTGTAGTAGTAAATACGGACTACTACTCAACTCACTCTGCTAAAAAAAAGCATCATACTCGCTCGTGGTTTTCCCCTTGCGTTTGTGCGTAAGTCTTGGTGATAATATGATGATGCTGGGTTGTGAGATGCGATGCGATACTCTGTATTTTGTTAGGGGTTTTCATCCCTCGCGTGTATAACCGCCCCAATATGATAATATGACTTCTTCGTTTAGATTTCCATCCTCCCATCTCTTGTACGAGGAGAGGTTTCCGTGGGCATCTTATCCACAGTCTGTGGGCTCCAGGATTCTCTCTACTCTTCTGCCTTGTCTCCGCCACTACATATATTCTTTTACCTGTCTCCCAATCTCGGCTGTAACATGGAGAAAATGGAATGAAAGGGGAAACAGAGGAGTAAAAACACAACCACACTCACTAGCAATATCTCCACAATATTAGGATCGCGATCACACACAACCGAGAGGAAAAAAGGTTTGTAACATGAAACCTAAAGAAAGTGTGAATATTAGGGAATATCAGACTGCGTGAGTGTTGACTCCTAGTATTATTTTGCAACCTTAGAGTAAGCAGAGTAATAAGGGAAAAATAGGGATTGTTTCGTGCTAGTGCTAACTTACTCTCTTGCCCAACATCATTAAATAAATAGTGACTTTTGATGAAAAAAGAGGAAAGGAAAGTGGTTGGGAATTCATAACGGTCCGCTCTGCTCCCCACTTTCGTCATCATCCCGTCGTCAACTTTTTTGTCGCCGCAACTGACTGACACTGCATCAGCATCATCATCCCCTTCTGACATTTTCCGCGACGTTGAAAACTGACGAGCTGCTGGGCGTCCTTCCTGTGATTTTTCACACCACACATCGTCTTCTTCTTGCATCATTATCATTACTTTGTCTTATTTTGGGCCTTACTATTACTACTATTAATACTACTACTGCGACTCCGTGATTTTACTGCCAACTATTGATTGGAGGCTTTGCCGTTAAACTTGTTTACTCCAGGGAAGAAAAGTCGAAGACTTCCGGATTCGAATATTTTGACGTTTCTCCTCTAATTGACTTTACTGATTTCTCGTGTCTAAATATTTTGATATTGTGGTTGGTTTCGGGGTGCAATGCGGTAAGTGAAAAAAGTGAGTCATTGCACTGCCACCATCACCATCACCACCTTTTGATGGAGCATACCACGGTGGAATACAAAGTAAGCTATAAAAACATATAGTGCTGATTGTCGATCGCATATCAATGCTCGCATTCCAATTTGGAGTGGAGTGAACGGAATCAAACAAAGGGAGTTTTTACTCACTCCTATACTACAACCCCATTTGGTTCCCACAGGATTAGTCCGCTGCTATTTCGAGGACTTTTGTGATATAATAATCAATCAATCATCCAATAAAGAGGAAAAAATCGTTGAAAGTGTTCACATTCTTTTTTTTGCGGAACGTAGACAGAAGGAAAAGCCCCCGTAATTCGTTGATAATCAAGTTTGATAAGGAGAAATATTTTGCATAAAATATATTACCTTCTGTTTGGACAAGAAATATAAAACACTGTGAGGGATCCAGTCACGAAATTTTTTTATTTCATCAGATTGCTTCCAGAAAGAAAAAAAATGGTTCAGTTTTTCGTCAACCTTTCCCCTTTTTCGACGTCGTCGTGTTCGTCGTCATAGACCAGAAAATAACATTCCTGAAAGGCTATTTACTTTCCCACTCTCGTCTTCATCGGGCTCGTTCCACACGGCCAGTCGTAAAATCAACCGTTTCAATAATTCCTTTCTTTTTATACTTGCTCGGACTAAAAAGGATGGTGGTGGATGGAAAGTTTTTTGTATTACTCGCCACGAACCAACGAACGAATCCCGTTTGACAGTCAATCATTTTGAGGGAGGTATTGTGCTGCTGAAAGTTTTTCCAGAGGTATGTACAATGCTCTCGTCGCTCTAGGATAACGTATATACTTATATATGAAAAGAGTGAAGTGACCTCAGTAAAAAAAACCAAGTCGGCAATAATAAGAGTCTCCCTCCACGGAGAAAAATAAAGAGAGGAAAGGCGAATGAAAAGATAAAAAAAAGCGACGTAAATGTCACCATCATGGAGCTCCAACTTCCTCTGGCAAAAAATGGGAACCTGCTAGAGCTCTAGGAAGGGAAAAAACGGAGAAGAAAGAGAAAGCAACGCAGAAAAAAAAACCTTCTTTTTGTGGATGGATCTCTGGCTTTAATCTTTATATACATTATATGAGTAACCATAACTCTATTCTTTTCGTGGACATCCTTTCACTCCACTCGCTGCCGTTCCCACCAGGTAACCCTATCTATGAGGTAAACGGGGAATACTATTACCACTACTGCTGCTGCTGCAAGTGATTGAAACTGTTCACCCGGACCTATTCAGCGATATCACGGAGGTAAAAAAAAGGAGTAGAGGAGAAAAAAAAAGATAGTATTTTACAACCATTTTTTTGGACTCCTGGTCACCACCACCACCACCACCACGGAAAAGAGAAAGAAATCAGGCTGAAAGAAATCAAAGCGGAGGAGTCGTTGCTCTCTCTATCTCTCAACTAGGAAACAAAAAGCTAGTAGCCTTTCCCAGCCTCCAACCTCGATACATCACGGTGGAAGAGGAGGCGGTGCAGGCAAATTGTTGTTTTTTTTTCTGCAAAAAAAAACGAGGAAAATATTGTAAGGAGAATCTGATTGTGAGAAATCCGAGAGATCAGAGAACGGCCTTTTGTAGTCAAATCCAAACCTTCACTTTTTTCTCTCAGCAGGTTAGTCTTTCCATTTCCATTTTAACGGGCTTCCATTCCCTCCAGAGCTGTCCACTTGAGTTGTTCCCAACCTTCCATTATTTTCTCCACTGACAGACACATCGAGCTAGATAAGACTAACAAGATAAAGTATCATCAAGAAAGAAAGAAGAAAAAAACCAGCACAACGAGATCCGCCTTGCATACTACTACTACTACGATTATCGTGTCACCGGGAATGGCTGTCGAGCCATCCTGAAATTCAGCAATTGAACGGGGGTAAAGAAGAGGAGGAGGAGAAGACAAAGAAGACCAAGAAGAAGAAGACGACGAAGAGCAGGAGACCCCGGAATAGTATTTTTTCCCCTTTGGTCAGAGACTCCGCGGCAATGCACACTTTGCATTGAGGAGAGAGGGAGTGGAAGAGAAACAACAACAATTTCCCTTACTTACTTTATATATATTTCTCCTTTTTTTTACCTTTCTACATGTTTTCCCCCATCAAAAGACCATATCACTCTATCGAAATAACCTCCTTCTTTCTTCGTGGGGCATGTCCTAAAGTATGGTTAAAGTGAGGAGACCTGGAGTACTTAGAATCAGTTAGTGAGAGTCGATGCATGCTTCCACCAGCGCTGCTGCTATAACGTTCCTTTCCTGGAGAAACCCCCCAATCCAGAGAAACGCAGGGAAAGCAACTTGCCCACAAAGGAGAGAGAATGTGGAGTAATGCGACTTCACTTAGGCGAACGAAGCTAGCCATACCGACCAACAAGACTCCTACTAGTCACCAGTCAAGTTTTTGAGAGAGAAAAAAAAGAAGCGAAGTCTGAAGTGAGAGGAGTGAGCTCGAGAAGAGGAGAGAAAAGAAAAAAGCATACATACATATCATATAGCCTTTCTGGAACGTATATATATATATATATTTATATATGATGGTAAACCCATCAGTAAAGTATTCTCATCATCATCATCATCATTCCTCCTCCGTTTACTCCGCATGTATGGCGCTCCACCACCACCACCACTCTACTAGCATTTTGTAATGCTCCCTTTTCCCAACTCCACTCCTCCGGTTTGTCCAAACGATAGTAGTAACGACTCAGTTGTTGTAATACTCAACTAACATTATACCAGCAAAACTTCTCTCCTCGTCGTCCGTTTTGCGTGGAAGTCCACATTTTTTTTCGCCACACTACTGCAATATTCCACATTGGAAACGGAGATAGGACGCTGCTGCTGGTGCCGCTGCTGCCTCAACTTGTGTGCTGCTCTGCTCTGCTCTGCTCCTGCCACACTTGAACAACACAAAAAAACTCACGAGTTTTCCTCGTCAGAGACGTAGAGTTCCCCAGTTTTACTTTGCTCTTGCTCCTCTCATCCGCTCCTCTCGCCTCTCAAATAAGTCCAATCCATTTTATGTGGATTGAGAGCCCAGGACAGAGAGTTACTATTACTACTATTCACTCCAACTCAACTCACTCCAAAAAGGAAGGAGAGAGAAGGGAAAAAATTGTAGGAGAGGGTATGCGATAAAGTCTGACTGAGCAGAGTTTTGCTACGTTATTTTTTTTTGGCCTGCTCTTTTCTGGGTATATAGAAGGCTTGGATTTGTCAAGAGCCACACATTGTTGATAGAGCACGTAACATGGTCACAGCCGACAAAACCTGAGTCTCCTAATTTTTACTTACCTGTCTCATCGTCACACTACCACCAACCACTATATATTCCACCATCACAGTTCACATCACACTAAAAAAAATATTCTCTTTTTTGGTGCAACTCTCTCTCTCTCTCTCTTTCTCATCTTGTAGAAAATTTTTAGTACTACTATCATCAAGTGCTATAGCCACCGTCAAATTTCAACAGCAGTGACACGTTTTTTTCTCCTTGAAGAGCTCAACCAACGACGACGTTAGATCTTCTTTTTTCCATACTTTGTTGCCGAGAAAAAATATATATATAATCAATTAGAGGGAAGGAATCATCCCCACGTCACTGTAGAAACTCATCTACACAATCTCTTGTCTTGTCCTTTGTCTTCTCCCGTCTCGTCAAAAACCCGGAACGGATAATATCGTGTTTCTCACACCCGCAGCAGAGACGACCAACCACCTTGTCTTACATTTTGTTTCCACTTTTAACGTTCCCATCATCATCTCGGAATCTGCGGAGAAGAAAGAACTTGTATACTTGTATTGTTGTATTTTCTTTGGAGAGCCGTGCATTTTCCCCCACTCCGTGTGATTTTTTTTCTTCTGAGGAGCAAACCACTCGATTACCTCCACTCCACTTAACAAAGATAGCTAACCAGCAGGTTTTCCATTTACTTGTCAACCAACCTGTCATAAATATCATCATCGTTGCTCATCATCATCATCATCCTCCTTCTTCTCCTCCTCCTCCTCCTCCTCGGAAAATCTGACTGCTTTCATCTTGGACGACTTTGATTTCCAGCCAACCAGACAGACATATATATTCCCTCAACAAAGATCCGTTCTCCATTCCGGTTCCCTTTTCAAGGAAGCCCCTGCAAACGAAACAAGCAGCTCGACAGCAGCAGCTCCGAGTTGCAGGTTGCACAAGACAAAGTGACTGAAGGGAAGTGCAGAGTACCCCAAGAATAAAATTAGGCTCACAAGACCACCACCGTAATATCAACGGGAAGGCTTGCTCGAAGAAAAAGAAGAAGAAGAAGGAATTCTGCCATCGACGAGAACCCCCTGTTGGAACTTCAACTCGAACATTTTCCCCACAACCACACTGTGAACCAGAGCCATATATAGAAGCTTTTGTCATCATCATCCCGAAGAAGCTAGAGGTGGCTTGTGTTGTGTGTACACTTTGTCTTTGTCTACACAATATATCTCCTCTCCTCGTCCCGTTTATCGTGTCCGGCAGCATCAGAAACAAAAGTGAAACCACTTTGTCTTCACTTTTTCTAACACCGTTCCTAACGACAAAAGCAAACAAAAGACCATCAAGGGACTATTTACAGATTGTGTCTTGGCGGAAATGTGTGCATTTTCTTTGGGAAAAATCACAGCAGAATAATAATAATAAGACATCTTTGGTGATTTTGGATTTTTGGTGACAGCTCTGTAAATGTGATTTCGAACAGTCATCATCCTTTTTAGTAGCTGCCCGATTACAACAACAACAACAACAACAACAACAACAACAACATCAATCACATGAAATACTAATCGGGAATAAACATGTCATAAAAAATAACTATATAACATAACCTCCTTTTAACTCCAATCAGTTTACAATTGTAACTATAAATGGTAAGCTAGCAACTTAAAAAAAACTAATTGTTAACCCGTCGTTATCTGCTGAATATAGCAGAGCAACACATACATATCATCTCATTCTCTCCGTAACTACTTAGAATATAATATAACTTAAACTACAACTACACTAGCGAAAAATCAAAAAAATTTATTAGAATATATTTACCGGATACACAGAGATCTGTACTTTTTAAAGGGAAATATATATATGCATATATATGTATATTCTGCCTTTTTGACTGGAAGATAAAAAAACAGGTTTAAAAAGAAAATCATCAAATTTTCCTTTCAACTGACCACTCAAGTCTTGATTTCGATTATTTTAACAACAAAAATACAACAGCTCCTTGCCTTAAACATTATTACAAACTATTCAAAATCAGAGTCTGATCCGTTCCTGCGACGACAAATGCAATTTTTTCAACAAGGAATTTGACTCCGGAGCATCATCACCAGGACAGCCCTAACTAAACTCTTTGTCGTTTATCATCATTCTGAATCTGTCACCGACTCAGGTCACTGACAAGACAAAATCGTTATTTTTCACTATTTTCAACTTCCGTTTCTCGGTAAAAAAGAGTGCCTCTGAACAACATCATCCAAAAAAAAACTCTGTCAGAAAAAGTTTCCATTTGGGTTTTACCTGTCAAGGTGTACATTAACTGAGGAAAACAAAATTTTTTAAAGGAAACTTCATAAACGAAAGCTATCCTCTGGAGTCTGTCTGTACTCTCTTTCTGGAACAACCAGTTACAAACCAGAAAAAAAAGTTGTTTAAAAAGAAACTTTTTTTTGAAACAAATCAAAACTGATCTACTGAAAAACACAAAACTTTTTCCTTTAAACAAAAGGTGCAACCAAAACATATCTCATCTCTCCAGCCACCCACATCTTTGTGTAGTATTTAATCAGTCGTAATTATTATTGTACATGGATAAACATTTAGAAACAAAAACAATCTCCAGTCAGTGAATTAATGAGTATATATACTGAATGAGTATTTTCTTGAGGTGAAAACAGGTGTAATATATATATATATACACACACACAACTTTAGTTAATTGTGACTGTCAAAACCTGGTAGAGTTATTAAAGTTTTAATCATCACCATCATCACCACCTGCAAGACACCACGATACCACGATACCACCACCGCAAGACACCGTACGTAAAGTATTCAAGGTAAGAAGTCCTTTTAAAATCCTTTATAGTTTTAATCGGAAAGGGCATCATTTGTCCTCGGACCGTGAACGCCGTGATCCCCATAAAATGCATGGAACAGGTGCAGCTGTCTTCCGCCCCGTCTTTTCCCTTTCATAAGGAAAACGGAGTTGCGGCATACACCACATCACGCTCTATACTATACTGGAATCCAAAAGTTGATTCCTTGACATCCGCTGGTCCCACTTGAGTCTCTAATTAGACGGGGGTTTCTCTCCATTCATTCATTTCGTTTTCATTCATTCCGTGTACTCCACTCACTCCACTCAAAAGAGTCTACGGAAACTGACTCCATTCATTCACCTGTGTGAAAAAGGATGTATGTGTCTAGCAGCATCGCAGGAGTGCCAGCAGAGAAGTGGACTTTGCGAGAGAGAGAGAAGTCCTCCGCTGGGGCAAAGTACATGCACAAGTAGGGTGGTGGTGTGGTGATAATGTAATATGCTATTTGTGCTGTGGTCCATGAAGAAAACGGAGCACTGGCTTAACATTTTGGATTTTTAAGCTTCTCAGCTCAGCTCAGGTAGTCTCATTTTTTTGTATGACAAGTAGTGAGCCATGATGAGGAGTGAGTGCAAGCTGAGGTCCTTCCCTTTCCTGTCTTGTCCATCCTGTCTTATGCGTGCGCATCCGGAAAGTTTCATGAAAATAATTACTGTTGTTGCAACACATTTTGTTGTTGTGGCCTGTTATCAAATTTAAAGGGACGACGATTTAGAGGGAAGTTTACAGGATTTTTGGGGGCAGCAGGCGGCCTTTGAGCGTGGCGCACACTGGCGCACTTTGACTGAGGTGGTAAAATATAGCTTCTCTCTAGATCATCATAATATGAATGAAAGATTGTGAATGAATGATTGAAAAATTTTGAGGAGAAAAATTTCGAGTGCAATTTTAATTAAGGGGTGATGTTGTTGTGGTGTAGTTCAGGTTATGACCATCTTTTTAAACTGGCTTGAAACCCGGTCAATGATTTTAAACCTAGTTCAAGCGTGAGAGCAGACGTATAAATCTCAAAATTCTTTAAATAAATAATTCTGTAGTGTTGCGGTGCACTTGAGTACATGTATATTCCTTCCTTTTTCACAAAAATTTCTCCGTAACAAAACGGTTTTCTAATCTCCTGATGAAATTTTCGACTAAACTCAAGTGAAAACTGAATGGGCTGCTGCTGTAGAGAACGTTTTCAGTGTGGTTTTTTTTTCTCTCGAGATTTTTTTCTTTTGAAAAACCCTGTTTTACGCTTTAAATCCCCCCTTTAGCCAAATTAGGTTTTTTTTATGAGTAAACTCCTCTTGTAACTTAAATTGCTGGCAATTCTCTTTCTTCAAAAAGAAAAAAAGAAAAGTTTATCGTTTTCTCTCTTTCTTTTGCTCCCAACCAGAATATATGTGGTGACACAAAGAAAGGCGTGTATATTTATAATAATTTTACTCCAAGCTGGTTTAAAATAATAGCCGAGATGAAGGCAGTTTCCATGACAAAGGGAAAACAAAAAGGGGGGCAAAGCCAGATGAATCAAGTGGGTGAGAATAAGGAGAGAAGAAAAAACCCACCAAAAAAACTAAAGTAAGTTATCATTTCACCTCCTCAGGATCTCCTCCTCGCATATATAAAAATGATCCTTTAACTACAAACTTGACTTTAAGCCATTTCTTCTTCAACTCCTCCGTGTGCCCATCCATTCTGCACATTACCCTTGTGTGTGTACGAACAATGATGATGGGGATGATCATGATGACGATGAGCATGATGATGCACACGCTAAAAATGTGAACTTTTTGATTATCCCTTCGTTTTATATATGAGGACGAGGACGCCACACAATATTTCATTTTTCGCTTACTTTTTAAGTACAAAAATTGAACCAAAAAGCCAGGGTAGGGAGGAGGAGGAGGATAAGTAAGGATAGTAGTAGTAGATATTATATGTGTTTGTGTGTGTGAAAAGGGAGTATGCGTGTGTACGGAACATCATCATACTGTTTCAGTTGAGTTACCTAAGCACTCCTCATCTTTTTTCTTTTACTGTTCGTTGCCTTCGCACCCCACCATCTCTCTACTCTTTCAGTCCGTCCTTCCATCCATATTCCTCGTGTTGTTTTGCACAAGATCATCATCATGAAGTAAAGCTAAAGGTAAAGTTGGGTTGAGCAGTGTGGAAAACCAGCGGCTCACACACACACAAGAAGACAACATGGCTCATGGCTCATTTCCGCTGCGATGGTTCATCTCTTGAACCAGGTGTGCTCATTGTCAGTTTTTCGTTGATGATAACACACAAACTCGAGCGATGTGGAAGACGAAGAAGAGCAAGAAAGAAGAGACTCTGAGGCGCACAACAACAGTTCCTTTTTGTAGGGTTGATGCCTACTCTAGTTTTATTTTGTAGTTACCTTGAAGGCAAAATAAGACACAGAGAGGCAGCATAGAGAGAGAGAGAGAGAGAGTGAGGTAGCAGGAGCTGGGCCTTTACTGTCTTTGTACATAATATACATATAATATTATGTATCTTTTTTCCTCTTCAGAAAAATATGTATCGAATGAGGAGAGAAAGAGAGAGAGAGAGAGAGCAACGTAACTCGTCATCAAATTACCATTGCATTGACTATTCTTTGTCAACTCAGAATCACACGACAATGACAAGGATGACTATGAATAAAGGTAATGATGATGATCATCATCAGGGTGATAATGTTGATAGAGGAAACAAGACAGGAGCTTAGAGGAGTACCGTCGTCGTGGCACAAGCCAGAAATACCTTGTAGCGGTGCGGAGTAGCAGTAGTATCACACCAAAAAGAGACGAAACGCCACAAAGGCTGCCATATAAAACGGAGGGATGCAGTGGCAGTGTGGCAGTCACCTAGGGAAAAAGTCAAATGCTCTATGTAATACCTCCACTGAAATTTATACGGAGGGAGCCAGATGCAAAAGAAAATTCACAGTTTGGATTAGTTTTTTAAAGGAAAAAGTGAATATATATATGTACAAAGTCGTCGTCGTCGTCGTCGGTAAAGGCATAGGTAGGTATATATATATTACAGAATGGGTTTATGACTCCAAAAGGGTACGGGGTTTCCTCCACCTCCTACACTACTGGCCCAGGAAAAGGAAAACCTGCAGCGACAGCAGGGGAAACGTGCAGCACAAAGGCGGCTGGTTTTTGGCTGAACAAAAAAAAGTGAGAATAGGACTTGTTATGTCATGTACCACCTTCCATACACACAATTTACCAGGTTTGAATTGAATTGACGGGAGAGGAAAAAGTGGCATGGCATCAATGATCCCAGAAGCAGTAGCAAGCAGCCCACCACCAGTAGCCTGTTCTGGTTCCTCAGCCTCGGCTCGGCTCTCCTCCGTTTTTATGTACACTGGGAAACACATTAGCTTACCTGATGTTACCTTGCCTTTCATTATTACTTTTTTTTGTTAGCTTTTTTTCCTACCAGTTTTTTATCCTCCTGCTCAGTTTGTGTGTACGTACGTACGTACTCACTCCCTCTCAATAACTTCACTAGCACTCAACAAACATATACATCTTGTATGAAAGGTGGAGAGCATCTCGAAGATCTTTTTTTTTATTTTTCAGGCAGGTTTTGGGTTTTTTTCTTCTTTTCCTTCCCTCGTGTTTCACACAAGGATATTTATACAGGCCGAAGAAGGAGTTTTATGTATAAAAAAGGAGCATTTGGCAAACGCGAGTCGCGTGCCACTAACAAATGCAGCGGTCCGTGCCGTGGGCTTTTCTTGAAAGGAGCCTACTGAAGAAAAAAAGTATTTAGGGATCATGAATGTAATATTATAGACAGGTATTATTATAGGGATATAATTCTTGAGAGATATATTTCTCAGTAAATAAGAAATAAGATCATCGTAGAATATATATACCTATATATATATATATATGCTTTGAAGGAGGAAGGCACGACCACGTTGCCCGACACGTACTCACAGAGTTCTTCATTTTGTAGACAAACACACACGTCTTCTCTCTCTCTCTCGCCCTTTTTCTTAACCCTGTAAAATGAATGATATGATAATGCATCTGCAATTCTAAATACGGGATCCGCTGCTGCTGCTCCTCCTCCTGTGGATGAAGTGTTACTTTTTAAAAGCCTCTTTTGTAAACTTGGGCTTCCGTCTGCAGCAGCATCCCAGATGGAATGTAATTTGGAACAGATGAGCGAAATGATGAATATCACCATATACCTTGATGATGATTATTATATTATTGAAGTTTTTGAGGGGTTTCACCAAAATCTTATTATTGCTCTCTCTGCAAGGCAGAGCGGCGGAGGTTAAGTGCGCATTGTTTTGTACATGATATGGTTAATATATTACCTATGCTGCTGTTGTTATTTGTGGATATATACGTTGAAAGTGTATATCTTTTGATCTGCTCTCGTGCCAAAGTGGCAAACAGACTCATTTACAAAATTGTTGAGAAAACTGGTATGCTCCGCTGTCTAAAGTCTAAAAAAGGTACAACAAAGGTTTCATTTCGGTTACCCCTTCATACATTACACGTTATTACACCAAGTGTTGTAGCCCACCACTTTAAGCAGAGACTACTAACATGTGATGGTTTTGTTGTAATGCTGGCTACAAGAATTGTTTCAGCCCACCTGAAGGAAGTTGAATGATTACCTTTTTTTAGGGCTACGTAATATTGCGAACGTGCTCACGTTACGTACTTTTCCCGTGCCTCAGAAATGCAACTGTGGCGGTGCTGGTGGTGAAGTTCAGTGGTGCTTCCTATTTTTTATATCCTACCACCCCTTCTTTTTTACAGAGAGAGAGAGAGAGAGAGAGAGAGAGAGAGAGGAGGAGGCTTGCATCCACTGGTCTGCTGGTTTTTTTTTGACGGGGCGCTCATCGACTTGGCCACCAGTTATCCTCTGTATCATTATCATTAAGGACCACTTCCTTCATTGCATTGCAGTCCTGGTCTTTCTTTTGTTGGGAGAGTTGCGGTCGTTTCGCGGTTTACTTGCAGGGTTACCATATTTTTTTTTTACATATACATACATTTTGTGTGTTTCATGGTAACAGAAGGTCGTCAGGGAAGCGGAGAGATTGCACTGTACAACAAACAGACGGAGCGAAAAAAAAAAAATGTTTTTCCTCCTTTCTTCCTCAGTCCTATTGTCTCCCTACGAGTGCACCAAGAACTTAGTCAACTCCCAGGTTTGGCTGAGGCAAGTGTGTGTGGATAAACACTGACGAGTGAAAGCTTGAACTGATTAAGTTGTCTCTTGGTTGTAGCTCAAGCAAGTTTTTCTTGGTGGTTTACGCTCAGTCTTGATTTTTGGCTAAAGAGGAGAACACACGAGAAGAGCACGGTACAAGTGCCCCCATTTTTATTCATTACGCAAAGGCTTCATCATCATCATCATATATATACATCCCAAGTAGTGCAAGTTTTCCTTATGTTCACAAGAAAGAAAAAAACTTTTTTCTCCTGAGGCTCTCGCTCTCGCTCTCTCTCTATCACTGCTGCCGCTGCCGGCCATCTTGTAGTAAAAGCTCGCTAGTGCTCACTCCGTGTGATAGAAAACTGAAGAGACTTCAATAGTGTACGTGGTGGTTTTGTGCAGGATAAAATATAATTGGGATAAGATTGAGTTTGGTCGTCGGTGTGTAGTGCGGAAAACAAGGAGTTAATCTGTTAGCCCCAAGTTGAGTCACACAGGTAGTAATACACAAAATAATAATAATATCCTATTTTTATTCGTAGTAACTCACTCTCTCTCTCTCTCCCTCGCCGCTCGTCAAACCTTCGGTCCTCTCATATCTCGCAGAGTTGATTAGTTTTAATTACACGGAAAAGTTGATTTTTTTTCTTTGGTGGGCATCCAGCAATTAGTGGTTTTTGAGGAAGTGGCCCCTGAAAATCAGAGTAGGTTAGTATTATGACTCACTCACTCACTCCCTCAAATCCGTGTACTTGGACGCTGGTTGTGGTTGGTTGTGTGTGTGTTTGTGAGTGGAAAAACTGTGCTACCAACAAATCTTTTCCCCCGCCTCCTCCCCAAAAACTTAATGTAGTTTTGTGCCTTCTTGGTTAGTTCACACTGTGACTTAAAACGGGGAAACTCGGTCACATTATAATTTATCCCGGGATAGACGTACAAAACCAGGACCACCACCACCACCCCACCCCACCTTGTTAAAACTTTTACAACAATGACAAATCCTTCCCCGAATTGTATTACTTATTTCTATAAAGCTTGGCCAAAAAAGCTAGGCATCATTAGAGAAACCGTTTTCTCCACTCCTCTCCCCATCTCCCACTTGGCCCTTTGTGGAGAGTTTAGAGGAGTGAAGAAAACGACAAGGAGTCTCTCCACCCTTCTTGAATAGCCTCCTCTCTCCTCCCAGAAAGCTTGGGAGAAACAAGAAAAACGGAATGACTCTGCATACATAAGCAGCTCAAACCGAATTAAGTCTGCATCTTTCATTGGCCAAACATTAATTTCAGCTTAATGAAGGGAAAAAGAGTAGGAGAGAGTGGTCATATAATTCTTACTACCGTAACAGAAGCAAAACTGTAAAATATTCAGTGAGGGAACACGCGCCACACACACACACACACACACACATTTCTTTTCTGGTGTCCTGTACTCCTTTTTTTCAGTCCCAATCCACATACATTTTTCTTTGGTAAAAGGCTTTTGAATGCAGTAGCAATAAAAATGGTTCCGTCCGTTCGTCTAGCCCTGGACACATATACCCCAGTTATTCCTCCTCGTCTTTTCCCTATTAGCATCGAAGGTGCAAACATGTGCGCATCGTCTTTCCTCAACAGCGAGAGAGAGAGAGAGAGAAAGAGAGAGTACAACTGAGCAATATATTTTTAACGCTTTTTCTTCCGAAAAAATATCTTGAATCACTCTGTTTTACATAGAGGTTCTCCCACAAAGTATAGTCCTCTATAACCAAAAAAAAGTTCATTCAAAAGACGGGCATTTTTTTTCTTCTTCTTCTTCTACCCGGTGTGGATGGTGGACACACGCTGTTATCCTCTCTCAGTGGAGTATACTAAATGTCCAAATGTATTTTTGTATGGCTGAAATGTGGAGAACACACAGAGTTTCGTTCGACCGACCGTATTCCAATCCAATAGAAACGCGTATCTCCTACTAAACTCTCCAATATTATATAATATATTATGTGTGTTGTAAAGGAGAAATCCATTTTTCTTTCCTCGCCCATGTAATACCAGCCGAATATGGGGTACAAGTTACAAGACTGTTAGTGGCACACAGATGACTAATAACGACTTTTTTCAAATTTATACGTGTACAGAGAAGATATTTATAATACTTGCTGCATATCTAGTTGATTCTCTCTTCTCCCTGGATATGCCCCAAAAAATACATTATATTATTATGTACATATATGCTCATTCATTCATTGCTTTTCTTGTTGTTGAGTAATGATGTATAAAATATCGTAACGTGTTCTTTCATCTTCATCTTTCTTTTTTTTCCCCTTTCGGCGTGGATAAAACGTCGTCACTTGCAAAGCTAAAATGAAATTGAGGGGAAAAACGTGATTTGGGTTTGTTCTTCCACACACACACACACACACACACACACACTTTTTTTCTCATTCTGATACACGAAACGGAGTAGTAGTAGTACTCTCAGAAAAATTATGGCATGAAGATAAGAAGTATATCGTATGTTTTCGGATATTCATAAAACGGGCTTTTTTGTGGAATTTATTTTTTTCTAGTCATTTCTCTCGTTTGCAGTTACAGTAGTAGTCGTCGGGCTCTAATGTAGACAGATTTTTTTGGGTTGATTTTCTTCTTTAAAAAAAATAGTATACAGTGCAGAAAAGGAGTAGTGTTGCTGCTGTGGAGCATTTTGAAAACTGAAGTGCACCGACCGTTTTGTTTCCCATACCACACTGAAGCAAGAGAGTCTCTGGAAATGTTCAAAAAGTGTGTTAATTTTAGAAAAAAACGTGTCTGAAAATGTGCGGATGGAGAAAAAGGGCGATTTTTTTTCTTTTAGCTAAATAATATTCCGTCGTTTTTTTTCTCCGCAGCATATAAGAAGGGAGAGTTGTGTGTCCATTTTATGGACATACCATTTCCTCGATTTTCACGACCATTCTTTAGAAAATTGATTGGGAGCATGGAAAATGTATGAATAGGAAAGCAGGCAGCAGCAGAGGGGGGAAAGAATTCAGAGTGGCAAGACAGGAAACTTTTTGCGAAAAAATGGTCATGGTAAATCCATAATAAGTAAATTATGTTTTGTGCTCGCGTTCGACACTCTATTGGCATTTTTTCGGACAGGGCAGGCAGGCACGCCAAGTCAGTGAACTGGT